>DWQX01002400.1:0-21961 GCA_018245475.1 Pharmacophagus antenor | reverse complement strand
ACAGGTGTTCATATTGTTACGTTATCATACGCAGATTTAAAATATTTTGCAAATTATAACCTGTGTACAAAGTGGTCCCAAAGTTTTGGCCGGCAGTGTATATAATAAAAGTAGAAGTCAAAACCAAGTCAGTCTGTAAGTCTATGTATAATTATGTTCAGTAACTATTTGTTAAAATGCAATCATGAATGAGAAAACGTACATAAATATGGGATATTTTAACTTATATAAACAGTGTAGTTGGGTGTTGTTTAATAAGTCGTTAAAATTTAATGCAGGTATATAAAAATCATTTTACCATTATTTGAAACATTAGTGAAATATTTTACATATAAGTTTTTTTTTATCGAATCAAGCCTATTTTATGCCCGTTACATTACATATTTTGAAGAGCATGTGCAAAACCCTAGGGTACCCGTAACTCGGCACCCACTTGAGAATTTTATAATGGAATATAAATTATTTAAGCTTAGCAGTTGGAACAATATATAACGAAAAAGAAAAAAAGTTACAATAAATTTTTACGTTATTCTTTAGACATTTTTGATATTAAATCTTTATATTATCCTTTTGGTAGTAAATCACTTTGGTGCCTATATTAAATCATCGTTATTCATTCACATACTTACAAGTGATCGATAAGCGATACACTCAAATTTCAACCCTAATTTATAACCGTGACACAAATTGGACGCTAGGTGCGGAGAACCTTTAAAAGTTTACTCGAAAGCAGTTTTTCTGCTTAAAGACATTTTTACGTTAATTCAAACAGAGGTCATAATGTGGTCACATTCATGTGGGCGACTCGTCTGGTAATGCAACAAGGGGCTGCCCCGTCGTTCTAATGCGTTGGCCGTGTTACTCAGCATGTGGTATATAGTACTTAACCACTCAACAAAGACGAACGTTAAAAGTGTTATGGTTAAATATATAAAGAGATCTCTCTTTATTTATGTAATTAAGAGATCATCTATAGTTACTGTTTTTTTTATTTTATTAATGCTTTTATTTTTTTCTTCAAATTTATCTAATATCTAAATTTTTTGTTAGCGTAAGAATTTACAACATATGTTTTTAATGTACGTCCGAATCGACTGGATAATATCTCCATGAGCGCTGTCGGCCAGATCCATTCGTAATTTCTATAACATTCTTTATCTTCATCCTAGCGTCCTCTCAGTTTAGTGCCAGAGTCCGCTTTCCTACTTAATGTCCTCCAATTTGCTGAATCTTCGCCATCGACCTGTTCACTTATACAACATCTCGCTAGCGTTTTTTTTATAAGCCGCGTATTTTAGAGCTTTGGACGGTAAGGTCTGGGCATCTATTACCTACATGCTGAGTTCCGCGGAAGTTTGCGCTGTTAGTCTTTTTGACGACTATTACAGCTTCTTCAGAATTTACTCACGAATACGGTGATCCTTGAGCTCTTTATCTACATAATCAGACGATTTCTGCATTATATGACCGTATCATCAAAAACGACTTTACAGGAACATCTGTTTCATCACGGCCTCCGAGGGTACCGCGGATGTGCTTATTAGGGATTCGATTTATACACGTAACACCACACATCCACTACAGCATCTTCATGTTCGCGACGTGAAGCTGTTGGACATGTCTTCCGTGGACAGTTCAGGTCTCTTCGTATAGTAGGACTGATCGAATGACGTCCTTGTATACAAGGCCCTTTCGTTTTACCGGTATCCTGGGGTCACAGATGATTCGAATTACTTCTCGCTATTTGGCCCGACCAGCGTTAATCCAGGCTTTGATGGCTTTGTCAATTTCACCAGACTCGTGCAGCAGGTATCCATGGTGTTTTTGAACTGAATTTGTTTCTTATGACGACAAATTTTATTCCAACCTTTAGGGGGCCGGGCCGGGTTTCTATAACATAAATCTACTGTCTCCTAGGTGCAGTTTGTAAAGCGAAGGTCTCGGGTTCGATTCCTGGGCCACAGGAGCCGTGGAGTCTGGGTGGTGGTAGGGTTCTTGAAACCCCTCTGGCTAGTAACCATCCTCAATATCAATCCGTCCCCTAACAGCATTGCTGCGTTCCGGCAATCAAACATGTGGGAGCCAGATTTATTCTTCGCGAACACGCTTCGTCTCATTCGTCAAGCGCCTAATGAGATTGGAATCGATTAATTAATGGAATCGATTAACCAATGGAACCGGCTCTATAAGGAGGGGCACACAACCGGAACAACCAAGGCTTCTTTTCCGGATCTCGGAGAAGCCTATAGGATAATTAAAAAGATTAAACTAAAATCTTCCTTGACATAGGTATTCATGGGACATGGTGGGTTCTCAGAGTACCTATATAAATTCAAATGTAAGGACAACCCGTCATGTATCTTTACCGGGGAAAAACAAAAGTATAAATCACTTATTGTTTGAATGCTCTGTATTTTTAAGAGAAAGAAATGATTTTTAAATAAATTTAGGAGTTAAATTAGAGGAAAACAAGGTCAGTGAATTCATCGCAAGCAAGGATACAAGAGATAGACTAATTAATTATTGTACAAAATAGCTGAAAAAGTAATTAAAAGAAATAAAGAATTATGTGTAAATTAGGGAATTGTACAATATATTGTATATATATAGTAGTCCTAACGCATAAGAAGGAAATGAAAAGGTCCCAGATTAATTTGTTAGGAGAACGAGAATTAAAAAAGAAGAAAAAAACTCGCTTCACCATCTGCAGTTTCATTGTCACTCAACATCTGGTAAAGTCGAGGTCAAGTGTTAGCCCCTAACCGATAAAAAAAACTTAAATTAAAATTTTAAAACAGCAATAGCCGACGCCTCTTAAGCGATGCTTATTTTTTCCTAATTATAGATTATTATAACTATTACATAATTCTAATATACTAAATAAAATACAACTTTTCCAAAATAAATTAAAAATAGTAAATCTAAAATATCAATCAATCGGTGTAAATATAACACTACATGAATAAAATGATAACATCTTAATATGACTGGGAGTAACAGTTTTATTTTCAGTACAAAGAAAAAAAAATTTTGCTGTTATAAATAATTCCTAATATTAACATTTTACATATTAACTAATCTATACAACTTAAGTTATAACATACTCGGAGGCGTCATTTCATATTTCTAGCCGCTGCTGGATGTACATTGTTTTAGCTTTGCATTGTGCCCATCCGTCAAACCTTTAGTATTTCGCTTCTACGATTACCTACGGATGGTATTCCGTGAGATGGAATGAGTTATCGAAACCTTATTTTGCAATATAATCGTAAAGCACAAACAGCCAACAGATGCCGGTCATTAAAACAGTGCATCTGAGGCAGCGAGGAATTCCTAGCTAGCTAGATAAAATTATCAATTTTAATAACGGCTAACTATTTAATTACTTAGATGATTATTAATCAAACAACACCATCTATTGGCGATGTAAAATATGTAGCTGTACAAGTATACAAGAACTGTGTATAATTTGCACAATGGGAATGGGTCTGTCGTCCTTGTAATTTCAAGTTTATGTGTAAAGGCTAATTTGTTTTAATTGTGTATAAAGCCATTTCCATTTCATATTTTACAAAAGAAAATAGATCAATAATAGCTTAGCGGTTTAAAATTTACATTCCACAGACAAATACACAGATAGACGCATTAAATTTATAATACCTCTGTTTTCAGAAGGCGAATATGAACACAGTTACTAATTAAATTAATTTATTTTTAAAAATAAAATACTGATATTTGAAATATATAAGGGAAAGTAAAATGTTAGTAACTATCGTTTAAATTATAAAAAACAAACAAATAGGGTTTAACCATAGATTACAAGTTATACATGTTTCAGCTGTTTTATCTATGTATTCTTTGGTCGGACGCGGCGGCACAATATAAGAGTGGTTTGCTGATTTTGATTAATAATTCCTTCACAGATTTAAGTAACACCATTATAATATGTGAATATCATTTCTTTATACTTAATTTTTGGAACGCTTATGTCGATAGATGATAACTGTTATTGAAAATTGTTCTAGGGCGCGAAATAAGTCTCCTACAGCTTCGTCAGATAAAGAGAAAAAGAAGCTAAAAGAAAAAAAGAAGAAGGAAGAGTCTGGATCTAGCAGCAGTGATAGTAGTGGCAGGTGTGAAGATACGATTAAAATTTATTTATATTTATAATTAATTTTACATAACCTATATAATCATGATTTTCTGTGTATAGCTTCACTACTAATCATTTAGGAATTAAGAGTATATAAATGTAAGTAAATTATTAAACATCGAAGTCATCATCAATATGTTTTCCAACATTATTATTGTAAAGTATTTCAGGAATGATTTATTTATATTTGTAAGTTAATTACTAACACCGAGAAATAATTACTTTCAACTTAAACCAATTTAAAGGGCCTTGCCTTCATAATATCATTGTAAAAAATAATTTTATTCAAAACCCAAATATGGCATTGATCATAAAAAATTAAGTGAATTGTGCATTCATCAGTCAGTCATTGCAATAAAAAGCAATGTTTAAACAAGATATTTGTTAAATGCATATACAAAATTTTAAAACTCAAGTGGTTTATTGCTAGATGGAAATTTTAATAAAATAATAGAGTAGATTTACACATAAACTAGAAATGAATATTATATATTGTAGTTATAACTGTTTTATAAATTATTAACAAATTGGCTAATAATTTACAAAAAACAATATAGTATTGTTTTTACCTATATAATAACAATCATAAGAGATTAATAATAACATTTTTATATGACTATGTTGGGGTGTTAGTGATCTGCAATTTAGAATTTTTGTTATTTGGTTTCTATACAGCTCTTCCGACAGCAGTTCATCACATTCTTCATCAAGATCGTCATCAAGCAGTTCAGGCAGTTCCTCCCGCTCTTCCTCCTCATCCAGCTCATCAAGCAGCAGCAGCAGCAATAACGACCGTTCCAGACCAAAGAAAAAGTATTTCTTTCAAAAAACATCTTTTAAATTGCAAATGAATATTTAAAGTTTTTAATTATAAAATTGATTTGAAGATATTACATGATTAAAATTTTTGACGTTGTCAACTGATATGGAGACCATGAATGACATATTTTGAATATTGTGCTGTAAGTGGAAAAGAAATAAATTACAGACACTCAAATTCTTTACAATAATGAAATAAATTAGTTATAATAACTTAATTTTAAAATTTGTTCTTTTAAGTATTTCATTTATTGCAGAATTTCTCCTCATAAGAGTCCAATTAAAGATCGTCGTGAACCAGAAAGAGAAAAAATCAGAGAGAGATCACCACCTGGAGATAAAAAGAAACTTTCATTGCCAGTTACAAATGACAAAGTAAAGAGCAAGGAAAAGCTGGAAAGGTAAATATATATAATTATTACTTTATTTATTTAAAGCTTTAATGCATTAATGTGTACATAAGATGGACTTAATGCCAAGTGGCAATATCTGCCAGTCTACCTTAGGGTTGAGCAGAGATGAATATAAATATGAATATGGAGATGATAAATATGAACATAGATATCTATATCATATGATATTATAATTAGTCTATATTTATTTAGTCATTTTAATTTCATTAATTGCTTATGTTTACTTACCAGATCTCCAGGCCGGAAAAAGAGAGAAAGATCTCCTCTACCAAGACCCACTCGTATTCATATTGGACGTCTTACAATGAATGTGACTAGAGACCATATAAGTGAAATATTTTCTACGTATGGGACAGTAAAAGCTGTGGAGTTTCCAATGGACAGGCTTCATCCACACAATGGCCGTGGATATGCCTATGTTGAATTTAGCAATGCTGATGAAGCAGAAAATGCTATGAAGCACATGGATGGTGGTAAAGTATTTTAAATTTTTTAACCCTTTGCACTCAGTTATTCTCTTTCAAGGGATTTGAAAATATATTAGTGATTACAAAGAATGAACTTATTCCTCAGCAATTTTTAAAGAAACACATGTTTACCTGTAGTTTTCTATTAAAATGGCACAAAAAACAAATCAAAATATGATAAATTTATTAAGATGCATAATATATAAATAATCAACCGTTTTATACAGTGAAAATAATGTGCAAAGTGCATTCACAACGGACTATATCTAATCTATGGAGCAATATGTAGAATTAACGGATTTAGTGTATAATGGTATGTGCACATAATCAATGACTTGGGGAAACTTCATAAAGAAATCTGAAAACTAAAAAAAGATATTAACAAGAACTCGTATTTTTTGTAAAACTGTAATAGTAAAGATCTCTACAGTAATAGGATAGTGTTGTGATTTCGAATTATTTTAGTTAATTAGTGCTTTCCAAAGCCAATTTTTTATACTTCCTTATTATTATTAAAATGGTAAAACGAACCAAGCACCAGTGAGTTTTATGATGTAAGTAGTAGTGATTTTCGAGTATCTTGAACATTTTTCATATGAGGTATAAAGAAAAAGAGATTTGTTTGTTCTGCCAGGAAAATACTAGGTGGACTTCCACCATAATAGCATAAATTTTATTGTGAAATATGCTCAAAACAACCTGTTGTGCATATCAGAAATTATTTCAATTTCATCACATTAGAAAATTATGGAAAATAAATTTTGATTTTTTTTATAAATATGTTTTTTAACATTCACAATACATGTAAACTAAATTCATTACAATGCTTTAAAAAAAATTTACTTGATTCTAAAAGAAATTTTACATTTTAATATCACAATTTTGTTGTGTACGTTTTCACGAAAAAATGGCGTCGAGTTGACTGGTAACTAACGTCCGACACGGTACCATGTGCAAGGGGTTATATGCATCTATGCATTAAAAAATTAATAATGTTATGATAAAAATATTTATCTCATATTTATTTAAAAATAATTTTATTATGCTCATGTAATTTCTTGTGTATAGGATTAGATGCCCAACATTACTAAATTTCGATTCAATTCTAATTTTTCGACAAAAGTGTGGTAGTTTATTTCCTTATCATTAAAATTTTATACAATTGTATAAGCTTGTGTTGCAGGTCAAATCGACGGGCAGGAGATAACAGCAGCGCCGGTGCTGGTACCGTCGCGACCGCGCCGCCCGTCGCCGCGTGCGCCCCCGCGACACGGCCCGCCTAGGCGACACTCTCCACCGCGGTATGCTATTATATAACATGATCCACTTTATGTGCCTAATGCTGGAAAGAGCGCCTTCTCTGAAAACAGTAAGTCAACGTAATAACATCCGACGAAGGCATGGATTGATAGGAGTCCTAAATCCCCGGCGGATTTTATTTTAACATGTTAGTTTACTTAGTTTCCTCCACCAGAGCTCACTTTCTTATATTCAAATAATGTATTAAAGTTTAAAATAATTGTGCTGGAAACAAGAAATTAAATCAATATTCTTCATAATATTGTTCAAATGGATTAACAGATTTTTTTGTTTTTAACAAAAATGTAGATCCAAATCTGATCTGATGTTTACCGTGATGAGAAATGTATGAACAACATTCTTCAACTCACTTGCACTCTATTGATTGATAGTAGAAATAGACATTGCCGTAGTATCAAACTATTCTCCGACTAGAGACCTGTTTTCATTTTGATAGAACATCTATCGATATTTCTGCAGGTACAGGCGGCGCAGCCCGCCGCGACGCCGCTCCCCGCCGCGGCGCAGACGCACGCGCTCGCGCTCTCCCCGCGCCGCGCCCCGACGTCGTCGTTCCAGGTCCTCCTCCTCTTCCTCGCGATAAGTCACACATAAGTACACACATAAAACATTTGCACAATTACATTACACGCTGCGTTAGTACCTTATAAGACAAAAATCAAACATGTTAAGTGATTGTCGCTCTTCACACGTCGATTTGAAATGTAAGCAGCATTGACTACTTGCAGTTGTGTACATCAAAGTAGTTATTATATTACTACATGGTGAATCTGCTAAGTATGTAAAGGATTATTTGGTACTTTAACTGAACACACCATATTAAATGTCATAATTCTACTCGGCAATGCATACGCCACATTCCAGAGACAATATCATAGGTAAGTATATACATCCCATGATAAATTCTTAAAAATACATCAGGGTAAAGTGCAAAAAAGGACAGGTAAGTAAGACCTTGTCAAATTGCTTTACTCTTTATTTGATTTATTAAGCTTTTAAGAAAATATATTAACTAAAAATTTCTTGTTATTAAAAGCTTGCAAAATGGGAACTAAGCAGAGTGAGTGATCAGTGCTATAATAAACTTATGAAATGACAAAAATTGGTGAAGTGCTATGTATTCTTTTTAGTTTTAAATGTAAACTGATTGGACTATTGACATTTGTTAATAAACATTGAGGATAATTTGATTTTTATTTTGGTTCCCAGATTCAAGGAAACCGTTTCAAATATCAAGTAATGCAAACAAGGTTTTCTGTTCTTTAAGGTAGTGTGCAATTAAATGTTTCAATAAAAAAAATATTATTTAAATGTTTATTTAGTTATTAAAAACCTTTACAGAAAAAAATATTTATTCTATTACAATGTCATCATCACTATGAGATTCTTTACAAACATTCTTGTAATCAATTATCTTACAGTAAGTTGCATAATCAGTTACTAGAACTTTTCCTTTGTACATAAAGCTTTTATCTAAAAGAGAAAGTTGTTGCATTGATCTGTAAAAAGATTTTAATATTATTAATGTTTTAAAACACTAATAAAATTTATCTAAAAATTTACACACTTACGGGTATTGAAAACTCATGTTTTTCGGGCCCCTCACAGGATTCCATGCAGATACTGGTGACTTGTTAGCAAACATTAGGCCTGCAATACCTATATATAATCCATACTCTTGACAGTATTTTTCCTAGAACATTTTACAAGACAATAAATACACAGCAAAACTGGGAAATGGTTTATATTTCGTGTGTCATACGGTGGTGCAAGCCCAAATATTAGGTCCTAACATATGATATTGGCGTTTCGTAAGGGAGTAACCTAAAGTCGATTTTTTCAAAATATAATATATTTATTTATTCAAAGTATGTACCATTGCTATTTATGCACTTTAGCCCTCATAGGTAGTTCATTGATCCCTTTACTAAAAAAAACCATTCGGACGGGAATCAATAAAATCTTTGAAGGCGCTTTGGATTGCCCGATCGGAGTTGAATTTTTCCCTTGCAAGAAGTTATCCAAATTTCGAAAAAAATGGTAATCTGTTGGAGCAAGGTCCGGGAAGTACGGTGGATGTCTTAGACATTCAAATTGAAGCTCTTCTAATTGGGTAATATCTGTTGTGCAGTGTTGTGGGCTAGCGTTGTCCTGAAGCAGCAGTGCCCTATGGCGATTGACCAGCCTCGGTTGTTTAGCAGATAGCTTTTTTCACCATGGTTTGTAATTGCTGACAATACACATCTGTCGTAATCGTCTAGCTAGATTAAGAACGCTGAAATGAAGCACACCGGCCCTAGTCCACCAAACGTTCGCAAGTAACTTTTTTTGAATCAATTTTCGCTCGGGGCACGATTAGGCTGGTTCGCCAGGATTCAGCCATTGCGATGTGCATTTCCGATTATCTACGCGCGTTTGTCGATTTGCTCCACTCAATTCATGAGGGACCCACCTTTCTAGCTTTTTCACCTTCCCAATTCGCTTTAAACTGATTATAAAATTTTTGCTATTAACTAACACCGCAGCCTGCAACTAGTTCGGACGTGGTTTGCTGTGGATCCACTATCATAATAGCCTTCAATCCTTCATTATCAACCTTGGACTCCGGCCGCCCACGGGGCTTTTTTGCAGGTCGAAATTTCCAGAACGAAAACGGTTGGTTCCACCAAAACTGCAGTTTACTTTTGCGACACCACCGCCATACACATCATTAATTCTTCAAATCGTTTCTGCAGCACTGGTGCCACGGCGGAACTTGTACTCGTAAATAACGCGATATTATTAGATATCCATTTTGTAAACTGAGTGACGCAAAGAAAAACCAAAGATGGAAAAAACATGGATTACGGTTTTCGAAAAACAAATGCATGAGTAAAGTAAATAACTATAAAATTTGAATTCCTAACCAAAGAGGAGATATTTGAGATCAAAGTGGCCAGTATGACAAAACGCCAATTTCATATGTAAGGACCTAATACATAAATATACATCTAGAAAATAAAATTTCATGACATGATATTTTCCCTTATTTATATTTGTAGTCATAACAAGTCTAGCAACTATAATTTAGTAATTGTAATATAAATTATTGCTAAATAGAGAATAAAATGGACTTTTCGTTTTGTATGGCAGTAATGTAGGCACAGTTCATATGTATCTGTCTCTAACATCATTGGTCCCTAATAGCTGCAAATATTTTCTAATGTTAACATACAATGTTTTTTAGCTATAATATAATTAAAAATATGTTGCTCATAATATGCAGATATTTTTAAAGTTTAGTATAATTGAGTTTACATTTACATACAACATATATTGTGTGTATAACATATATGTTGTGTGATATATATACACATATATAATAAACTTTATGATTTCTAAAACGCTTAGGATATTTTTCTTTATTTTATATTTTAGTGTTTTTAAAATGTATTTGTAACTCTATCTAACTATTACATAAATTATTACTTTGCGTGTATTACATTCTCGAGAAAAAAATGCATTTTGTTCATTTTATACGTCATATATGAAATATAATATATGAGTGGTTTAAGTGCTTTGTTACTATATTATTAGGAAGATATTAAATTATGTCTATGTCATTAACTTTAGTACGTTTTTAGTTATTATTAGTATTTGATGAATTTCGATACCGATAATCGTAACTTAATAACACTACATTCCCTTCTTTCACAAATATTTACTAACCATACACAATACTTAAATATTTGTTACATTGACGCCCAGAGCATTCCGCAATATTATAGTGATCTTATTGAAAAGTTTGATATTCGTAATATTGTCGCTTTACTGATATCGAAGCTGGTTGAAAACGATACTACTGTTCACCTCTTCTGGGATACCAGGTTTTGTTTAATTACGCAATGATGGTACACATAAACGAGGTGCAGGAGTGGCAGTGTATTTGCGCTCTGGAATCTCGTACAAAATTTTGTCAACCTTCAACCCTAACTTGAAGAGATAACTGGAAAATATTTTTTAAAAAATTTTAGTCAATAATAACAAAATGTTAGTTGGATCCGTTTATTTTTCACCGAATACAATTTTTTCTTTTGTAACTGCACTATTCGCCAGCTCTTCTGAATATCAAAATCACATCATAATAGGTGTTAACAGCGTTCAATTGGCGAATCTGTGGATCTCTCATTGTTTCTGTTGAATGCAATTTATCATAAACTCGATGGAGCTGACACCTTAACCGACTTATTACTGGTTTCCTCGATAAAACTTTTTGCCTTCCATGGGCAGTTACTTGCCCCAGCCTTTTCGCGATACGACTTGCTTTTTATTTCTTATAAAATTAAACGTGAACATAGGCCAGTTACCATACGCCTGCGTAATATAGCTAGGGTAGATGTCGATGCACTTCACATAGATGCATCCTTGATTGAGCGATACATTTAGTGCTAATTCAGTGGATGCCAAGTAACTTTCTATAACAAAATAATTTATAACCATTTTAGTAAATATTCTCCTTTTAAATAAGTGCGATTAAAACCTTCACCTGCTTCATGGAACACAGATGACATTCTAAAAGCTATGGCTGTACTCGCTGAAGCTTTTTGGAAATTCAAAGAAAATTGTTGTTCCCAAATGGTAACACTTTAAAGTTGCTACAATCGGTGTAATCAGATAGTGCAAGCTATTAAGCGCCGCTATATTCACAGCTTACTAAATTCCTCCATGAAATATTCTTTGAAATTTCTAAGATCATTAGGAATAAGAACTATTCCTCATGACATTGACCCTACGGGTTTTTCTATCAATCTGCTTAATACTCATTTCTCTTCCACATGTCACCTTGATGCTACTATTAAGTCTAGAACAATTTCTCACTTCATTTCTTGAAAGCACTCTCATAATAGCGCTTAGAGCTTTTCTCCTGTTGCTGATGGCGAAATAAGAAAAATCAAAAACTTCATTAGGTCGTCTGCTGTAGGTATTGATGATGTGATCACCCACATAATTAATCATTCCCTACATACTGAGCTTTTTCCTTCCCTCTGGCGAAAAGCTTTTGTTCGGTCGCTCCCTAAAATAAATATTACCATCTTTCCTGCCCACTTTAGGCCCATATCTATAAGTCCATCCTATTCTAAGGTGCTCAAAACGACGGTATAAAGACAAATATCAAATTACAATACAATAAAAAAACTTTTTATGTAACTATCAATCAGGATTTAGACCCGGGCACAGTACCCCCTGAGCCGTTCTTAAAGTGACTCGTACGGGTATGGAGGTCACGTTTGACAGCGTTGGTCTTAATTGATTTTTCTAACGTGTTCAATGCTGTTGATCATGATATCCTTATAACTGTTATTGAAAACCTAGGTTGCTCTTCATTAGCACAGGATCTGGTGTTCTCATCTCCGTGGACGCCAGCAGGAAGTTCGCGTAGGTCAGACCATTTGTGACTGGCGCTCCATAAGATCCTCTTTCCTCTCTTATATTCCATTTTCATAAATTTCATTACAACCGATATTCTCTGCTTGTATCATTTATACGGTGATGATTAACAAATTTACGCTCAAACGAACGTTGTTGACGTTAACTTAGCTATTTATTTATATATCTCTCCAATCTTCATATACCTTTCTGCAAAACTAACTTCTTCTACAATTCATTTTCATCTTCTTCTGTTAGGCTATGGAACGGACTACCGGCAAAGTTACGGGAAGCTGTGACTAAGCCATCTTTTAGACGTATGCTCTGGGAACATTTCTTAATGGAATAACCTATCTTTTCATTATCACCTTTTTTTCCTTCCTTTCTTTTGTATTTTTTTCCTATTTAGTGCACACTATTAGTGTTTTTTTTTTGTAAAGTTATTTATTAATATGTATGTAATTTGAAAATTGCCCTCTCATTTATCATTATTACATCCCCCTCTCGCTCTCTCATCTTTATTTATATTATTATTATTTTATACTCTATTATTCTTTTTACTCACCTTATATTTATATATATCTTTGCTCAACCCTAAGGTAGACTGGCAGAGAATGCCATTTGGCATTAAGTCCACCTCATGTGCAAGAGTGCATTAAACTTTAAATAAATAAATAAACAAATAAAATATATAGTTATTAAAATCGTGATCTTGGTAACAACATTGAGTAATAGATTTGGTATTGCAATCAATTTCACTGTGATGTATAGCAAGTCTACGTCGAGTTAATAATTTGGATGTAAGTACCTTGCCGCCTATACTCTATAACAATGTTGTAATTACCTACACTAACATAACTAAGGATTTGGGACTGTTATTTGACAGCTAGTTTAATTGGCGTCCACAAATTACTGTCTTTGAAACTTTTTGCCCATTTCTACCAAAATAATACCAATAAAGAAATTGTTTTTTCCATTGTTGGATTACACAGATGTATGTTATACGACCTCTCTAATTAGCTTCCAACCAAATTGGATCGCTTTAATATCAATTGCATTTGATTCATTATCGGCGTACGAAAGTACGACCACATTTATATACGAATATTTCGTGCACAGCTTAAATGGTTGCCTCTCCGCAACAGGTCTTTCAGAACAATATGTACACTATTTTCTTTTATATACGATCTATTTGGTCCTGAATGCTTGAAATCTTTATTTCAGTTTCAGGGTGACTCTCATGAACGCTGTCTCCGGTCTATTGACCGCAATCCCTTCTGTCGCACAGACTTCTTAATTCAATTTTTTTTCTCTTAATGTAATTATTATTATTAAATTTGTTTTACTCTGTTGCATAAGAAGTTTGTATTCTTTTTTGTTTATTTTTCGTGCACCCGCTGTATATTTCTTCACAACCCTGTAGGCTGACTGGAAGAGAATGCCTCTAAGCATTATGTCGGCCTTTTATAGTCATAAGATAGAAAAAGAAGAAATAAATATATAAAAAAAATATTCCAATGTGTGGTTTTTTTATCAATTATTTTTCTTATTCATATATACTTTATACATTTGATAATGTTAATTTTGTTTAATTTCTGACTTTAAATCCTGATTTTTCTAATGCTTTTATTGTGCTAGAAATGAACAATACATATAATAGAAACCCTATTTATTTGTGAACTGTCTTTTTATTAGCATCTAGTAATAAGTATCAAGTTAGTTTACCCTCCATTCTGCAAGCATGAAGTCGGCATCACTAAGTACGGATGCAGCTTTATCAACATCATTAATATTTGAAAAATGTGGTAAGTAATTTTCTTCAAGAAAATTTATGAAGCTACTTGGACAGCTTAGAAATTGTTCCACAATATCCTCAGGTGAGTGTGATAATTTCGGTCGCCCATTTTCTTCAAGTATAACTGAAAATTTAGAAATGTTAATAATATTTACGAAACTATAAAAAAATACAAGTTTGATTGTTAGTATCCATTTCCTGATATTTTATTTATTATACTATTGAACTTGTTTAATATAAAAATCCACAAAGGAAAAGTAGTACTTAAGTAAAAAATTGGGATGTTCGATATTTAATGTCATTTTTTCTCATTGTTGGTCGAACAGCATATTTCATGTAGTAGTGATTGCGTGACTTACATTATTATATACTGCTTTAAAGATTAGACTAAACCATTTTCACTCAAAAACTGAGCGTCATTAGTAAAAATAAGTCGGTTAAATTAATATTTAACCGACTGGTTGAAATGGACAATCAGAGAGCATTATGGGCATTTTTTATTGTTTTACTTTCGAAAAGTAATAACGCGGTCCAAGCTCGGAAAAAATATGGGTAGATTATGATGAGTACAGCCTTACTGAACGCCAGTACCAGCGTTGGTTTGTTCGCTTTCGCTCTGGAATATTTAGTGTGCAAGATGCACCACGTACTTACTGGTCGTCCAACCACTACTGATAACGACACAATAAGGGCGTTTATCGAAACTAACCATCGTATTACAACTCGAGAGATAGCAGAGAAGCTCGATATATAGAATTCAGACGTTATTCGCACTTAGAAAAACTAGGTTACGTAAACATACTGGATGTAGGGGTTCTTCACGAATTAAAGAAAATCCATATCATCAAACGCATAAACATATAAGACTCCTGAATCTGGCTGTATCGTAACCAAAATTACCCACTTCTAAAAAAAATCGTAACGGGTGATGAAAAATGGACTTTTTTGCGATTACGTAGTCAGAATCACGGACCAAGCAAAATAAGCACTTCCAATCGACATCTAAAGACAATAGGCACCAAAAGAAGATTATGCTTTCTGTGTTGTGGAACTACAAAGGTATAATAGCCGCTTCTAAGAAACCACACTTTTGATTAGACTGTCTACTGTCGTAAACTTTAGAATTTAAACAAAGAAATCAAGAATAAACGCCCAGAATTGACCAATACCAAAGGAAGGAAGAATTTTTTATCATGATAACACCAGATCTCATACCTCTGACAACCCGTCATAATAATAAAGCTCAATTGGGAAATGATGCTACATTCACCCTATAGCCCTGACTTAGCACCGTGAGTTAGACTTAGAGTGAAATTGCCATTTTGGCTCTCTTCAAAACGGTTTCAATGGTAAAACTTGCGATTCTGATCAAGCTGTTAAAAATGAGTTGGACCAGTTGTTCGTTTTTGAAAACCAAAGCTTCTTCCAACGTGGGGTTTTTCGACTTACCAAAGGTCATGCAACAAAATGGTCAATACATAATTGATTATTGCTTGTTATTAATATAAATAAACTTTGAAAAATATGAAAAAATAAGGACATAAATTATCGAACAACACAAAAAACACTTCTAAAATATACCCATTTATTTACATATAATGATAGTTATACTGTTTGTAATTCATTTTTGGAAATCAAAAGTCTTCTACATAATGCAATAAGATAATCTTTGTAATTAATTCAAAGACATGTTAACATACCTTTTGGATTTAACACTCTGCCAACACCATGCAAAATGCTGACTGTCTGATCTTTACCAAGAGATATAAATTTATGAATAGTCTTTTTCGTTTTTGTTTTACTTTTCACTTTACTTTCTTTAATAATACTGGTTCCTAAACTGTTATTAATACCTATTAAGAAATAATATTAATATTTACGTAAAAATAAATCAATATATTTTGGATTAAGTCAAACATTAAATGGTTTTTACCTTTAAGACATGCAAAATGTAAATTCAAAATTGCTGATCTAACATCCCCTGCTGATGTATTTACAACTGACTCAATAACTTCCATTGTTGGAATATTGTATAGAATAGAATACTTCTTACTTATAACATCAGAGGCCCTTTTTAAAGCTGTTTTAAGTCCTGTTGTTGAAATACTGTTAAAACTGCAATAAATAAAAAAAATATATAAGATTTAACATTGAAATTTATTTTAATAACCCTTTTACAAGTACGGATTTGATTTAAGAGAGAATAAGATTTTATGATGATTAAGTTCAGTAGTAACAAGTTTCCTTAACACTAATAATACCAACAATTTTCTAGAGTCAAATGACCCGACGTGGTAAACAATGGTATACGACGGTATTACTTAACATAAATAAAACAAAAAAATACAAAAATAGCATAAGAACAATAGATTCAATAAGTCAATAAAAGTCATAAAGTTAAACGTAGAGAAGTAAAAAATAATTCGTGTATTATCAATGCAAAAGTTTAAAATGGGTCATTTGACCCTTTATGGTATGATTAGAGATAAAATTCTTTTAAAATCTGGTCCTCATGAACCTTATTTGGTTTTAAGTTTACAAAATAAAATTAATAAATACTCTTAGAAATGTTACTAGCATTAATACTTACGCAATATGTGCAATCTGAAATTCTTCTTTTAAACCTGGTGTAAAAATTTTTAAAGCACTAGTTTTGGTTTCCATATTACTCTCAGAACAAATAAATACTATTGGTGATTTTGCTCTTTGCTTATAATACCTAAAAATTAAAAAAAGATTAATTGTATCATAATTCTATCCATGTTTTTTGTTAATAAATATGACCGAGTAGGGTATAATGGTACATTTTAGATGTATTCCTCAAATCATCTTTACAACTTGCCCACAAAATAGTGTAGAATGCATTGAACAAAATAACAGAAAACACATCTTAATTGCCAAAAATTCTTTGTAACATATTAAACATTTGACTTTTGTAAGCCATTGTTATTTACATGTTTAGTTAAACATAAGAAATTATAAAATTCACTTATCCTTTTCAATATGCCTCTAAATTTTTACATCAACTTTTACAAAAAAATAAAAAAATACTTACTTTAAAAAATCTGCAAATTCAGAAGGTGTTCTTAAGAATGTGTTAGGAAAATCCTCAACCAACACCATCTTATTAGTATTACTGTTTAACAAAGAAGAGAAATTAGCTGCATTAATTACGAAGTCCAGAAACTTTTTGGACTGTTTTTCTTTGAACTCATATTCACCTAAAATAGATAACATATTAGGGATTAACTCTTAAGTACTATATGTTTGGTTTCAAAACATTTATTTTCATACAGGTTTTAAAGTTAAGAAAAATATATGACACTTAAAACTGTTTCTAACTCCATAGAAATCTAGTTTATTAACATATTCCATGCCACATGGGGAGTATACTACTAAATCTGAAGTATCTTTTGAAACAGTTTTGACTATATGTTTTCTTAAATAATTACTTTAATCTTAAAACAATTATATACAACTTATTCATACCTAGAATAAGTTAATTTGTTAATAAGTGAGTAAATTATTAAAAAATTGTCTTCATATATCATCCTCACAAGTACACAAGGGAAAAATCTTCTAAAAATGCTATGCCACAGAACATTTTAATTTAATGTATAAATCTTACCATTATCTATAGGCAAATCTATATCTACAGGAGTGATCCATTCAGTAATTTTAATATTGTATTTAGTTGCAAGTGTTAGCAATGTAGCTGTTTTCCCACATCCTACAGGGCCAGTTAAAAGAAGTATGTCACAAGTATTCTGACTTGAGTTTTTTACCCATTCTTCAACTTCTTGAATCTTTTTGTTATGAACTGCTAGGTCTTCTACTTTCACTGGATCAAAATGTTTCATCCAATTTTTATGACTGATTGGAGCATTTGCAGTCTCTAGTATTTCAATTTTAATTCCTCTGTTTGACTTCTGTAAGATTAAAAAAAAAAACTTTTGTTAATACAAATTACCCTTTCATTACTACAAGTAACTATAGTCACTACAGAAATTGCAAATTATTGTATATAAGATATAAATATTTTAATTTGTATAGTTTATTTTTCTCAATGAACATTGTTAAACTGCAGAGTAAAAGAATAAGAATCTTACTTGAGCACCATGTATATTTTTGGTGCGGCAGTATGATCCGACGAATATTGCAGATGAGAAATCACCCATATAGAAAGGATTAAAACTTACTTGAAATATGAGGTGAAATAATGTATTTAAACAAATGCAGTCATAACACATAGTCATTTCTTACATATGAAATATAAAAATAGATTAACCGTTGTTTGTTAAAAATTATAGTACACCTAATTTGTTAATTAGAGACATAAAATTTATTTGTATGGAAAATTATCAGACAGAAAATTATTTGCTATAACACTCTTATTAATTTTTCATCAATGATGGTCTAACACCTGATCTCAATTTTACAATGTGTTTCACGGCAAAAACAGCTTTGTACGAATCAATCTCACTAATGTTGTGTTGTCACAAAACAGAAACACTGTTATGATGACAGGTAAAAAATAAGGACCACTCTCAATTTTAACTAGCTAGACTGGTGGGTTCCACCATTCTAACTGCACTATTCATGCGACCCAGGAATCTTTTCTGAGACCTCTGTGATACAAGGCCTTAACCTCTGCACCACAGAAGTAAGGCTAGGATCGACATTGCGTACACACCGAAAAAAATGGAAAGACTATGAAATAAGAATATAAAATAGAAGTCTTTTCCAGCAAATAAACTTTATGTATATAAAAGAGAAACAACTGAGATAATTTCCACTTTGTCATAAGTAGACATAAGTTTCATCTGGCACTGATTCCTATAATTTTTTTCCAATAATCATTCTCTTCTTAAAAGTATGTTGCTTTTTACATACTTCATCAGTAAAAGCTTGTTTCTCTTGGTGAATATCATTTTTTAATCTTTTATTTTCATCGGCATCAAATATAGGATTAAACCATTTACTTCCCTGTAAAAATATAAAGATTTCTATTTTATGTTAACCAGAATGATAGAATATATAAATGAATACATACTTTCTTCATATTTGTCTATATTACTTCATCAATTATATGATATACGATTTTGAATATTGTATATAAAAGTTAAATATCACTGTCTCTATTAAATGCAATATTTATCCTTCAATTCAGTTTATTGTGTAATGGCACAATGTTTATAAGCATTTAAAATTGTTTTAATTTGACGTTAACATTTTGAATTGTCAAAATAAGTTTTGTCAAGTAAACTTCGTAATAATTGTATTGTTCAATTTATCTTTACCTATATAAATGATTAAAACTATCATAATATTATTTATAATATTCATAATATAATTGAATAAAAATTATACTATTAATCTATACCATAATTTTTAATTAATCAGTGACCATACTGCCTCTGTAAATATTCCTACTGCATATAACAAAATGATAAAGAATTAGCAAAAACCTGATTAGTTTTATATTTCCTCTACACCAATAAATTTAAATATTTCTGTGAAGCAAATATTGATTAAATAAAATCAATTAATAGTTTAGTAAAAATACAACTGATGCGCTGTAGATAATTTATAGTTAAATAATAAAGAATTAAAGAACTTATTATATTTAAAATATATCTAAAAAGGAAATAAATATTTAAGTGGTAAATTGAGTTAATTTACATGAAATAATTAAACGAACAATCACTTTTACGAAGTCTGTTGATCTTCAAATATTATGATATACATGAATTATGGAAAAAGTAAATGAATTATATTTATAATTTATTACCAAAGTTTAAAGGTATATCAAGAACTAATATTTCTTTAATAAATTATTAGAATATTTAAGAAAAATAAAAAACGTACTTATGTCAACAATCAAAATTTAGTTACTGCTTCGTAAACGTGTTTTATACATTACGTAAAATGTATTTTTCTGAAAAATATCTTTTAGCATAAGTTCAAATTATTTCATAAGTAGCAATTGTTTTAATTTAGTAAGTGATTTTAAATCCTAAGATTCGTTATTTTAACATTAGACATTTAGATCGATCTTATTTCGAAATTTATAATTGCGTATTTAAAATTACAGATAATGCAGGCCGTCAAATTTCTGGGAGCAACAGCTCCTTCTACAGTAGTTTCGATATTGAAGAAAGGAGCAGTTACACCTTTATTTGGACAAATACGTCAAACGCATTTGCCTGCACCAAATACTAATGAGAGACGCCCTTATTCTCCGTTTCAAGATACCAGTAATATGGCAGAATATGCTGTTGCAAGACTTGATGATTTACTAAATTGGGGAAGAAAAGGTTCAATGTGGCCAATGACTTTTGGGCTAGCGTGTTGCGCTGTTGAAATGATGCATATAGCAGCTCCTCGCTATGACATGGACAGGTAATAAAGTGGATAGATTTATTAAATTAATCAAATTATATACCTTACTTATTATCAGCATGTTTTTATGATAAAATTTTAAATGTTTTGCTTCCAAACCTTTATTGGCTGCCCACTCATAGTCTAGAAATGCAATTTTTTAACATAATGATATGTAGCTTGAGAGGTAATATTATATATATTTTTCTATTTAATAAAAGCTGGAACATTGGTAAGCTCTCCTCTAAACCTAATATTTTTTGTTAAGATTTTATATCTTATTCTTTATTTTTGGAAATAGCAATTTCTAATGTGTGCCTTGAAATTTAGTTACATTTTACCCTGAACTGAACTGCCTGTAGTATTAACTGATCACAGAGATGATTTTTTTATTATATATATTTATATATAATACAAAACACATTTTGGACAAGAGTACATCTGCAAAACGTTTTTACATATTTTATTGATTCAATCATTATTTTTTGAAACTCCTTGACTTATTACAAACAAAAATTAATTTGCTAATTGCTACATTTTTAAGTTCATAATTTCTATAATTAAAATAATGTGTTTCGTCATTATGCATGGCATCCTCAGATGTTTCAGGTTTTCCTGAAATTGCCACGTCTAGTGGTGAAACACATTGATATTGTATATTAGCCCTAGCAAGAATAAATATACAAAGTGGAAATTAGCAAATTAATTTTTGTTTTATTGATTTTTACTTATGATCAATCTTAAAATGTCATATAACTTACACATTTACATGAAATAAATAATACATGCAGCTGTAGCTGCATCAAATATTTTTGCAAACTAATATTTAATTTTTATAACTAGCACAATAAATCATAACACTCATGCTTGGTTTTTCCAGTTATGTATATACCACTCATATATATGCTCTTTTTTTTACTAATTTTCCAACATTAATAATAAGAGAAGTTTCACAAATGTAATCTGTGTAAGACACTACTACACAAGGACATAGTTATAAAATGATGTTATTTTTACCCTTTCTTATCTTTGTTATTATTTACAGTCACAGTTCCCGTTACTATATATATACACTGCAGGCCAAAAGTTTGATACCACCTTGAAAAAATTACAATATTGAATAAAACTCCAAAGTTAGTGCTCTACAAATTATTTATTTACCTTATTAAATAGGGAACTTGTTATGTAACATAAAATAATTTAAAAA
>DWQX01002399.1:0-21962 GCA_018245475.1 Pharmacophagus antenor | reverse complement strand
TATATATATATATATACATATTAATTTACATCTTAAGATTGTTGCTTGCATTGTTAGAAAAAGTACATTTATATTTATCGTACAGTACATACGTATAATATCTCTATATTTCAAGTAATACGTGTGCTTATATAAACATTTGCGTGATTAACTTGTTAAATCGATAATTGATTATTTACCTTCATCCCAAAGATTAAGAGTAATGTGTCAACTCATTATTGGGTGAAGTGAATGACGTCATCCAGTGTTCAAAACTAGGTTATCCAGGTTTCTAGGTCGCGATGGAGCTCATGAATGGCGTTTATGCGCGGTAGAGTACTTTATCATGTGACATTAACAGGTGCTAACATTATAAACACGTTAATAATATTATATTACGCGCTCGTGTAATATAATGAACGAGTTATATTATATTTCTATAATAATTTAACAGAGGCCACCGTTTTATTTTTCGGCGTGCAATAGAAACATGCAAAATCCGAGACAATCGTATAACATATGTAATAATTTTTTATTGGTATCTAATAAATTGAATTTGGAATATAATTTTATATGAGTGAATCTTCTTTTATTTAGCAAATACAATATGGTAAGGGAAAAGTTAAATGCATCTCAAACTGTACACTGTACTGCTGTAAACAGGTTCCAATTCAATTATTTATATTATTTATTTTTTCTAAGATTTTATATATTCAATATTATAGATGTTAATGAAGAATAAACTGTATTTACTTTAGTAACGTACCTTATGGAGGCAATTGAATGATAAAATATCATGGTGTTCACTGTTTCTTCCACCTTTACTTTAAGCCGATTCTTTTCGATATAGCCCAGTGAATGTATTGAAGATAAAATTTAATAATTATAAAAACTATAGCTGAATTATAAATAATATGATCAATAACAATTGTCTTTTATTTCAACTAGTGGCCTAAATTAACATACTTGTTAATTTAATAATCTGCACTTATCGCTTGTGTTATTGGTAGTTATAAGTTATTTATACATGCTTGTAAAAAGTAGAACCCGTACAATTTTCTTTACAGCACCATCTAAACAACAAATTCCTCGATAGAAATATATGTAGTGGTAGTAAATAGAGATTTTTAAATGCAAATAAATTCGTTGCTTCACATTTTTCTTATATACATTAAATTTCTTATTATAAGCCAATTATTTTCGCATTGTTGTGTTTTATAATCGCAATTATTTATTTAAATAAAAAAAATTATCAACCAAGGAACTTACAATGTTTTGGTAAAACGTGATTTTTTTTTATGTTATATGACCCTGTCCGCCTAGAGAGTGTGCTTCAATATGTTCAGGAGGTAATAAAGCATAATGGATACAGGGAAAATAAAATAGGTTCATTTTGAATCGCCTGTCTATTCCGAAAGATGTCATTACTCTTCAGACACCGTCTTTATATGACTACAGTTGCGCTTGTTCCTAAATCGGACAGTCTAAACGGGCAACCGGTGAAAAGTTTAAGGAACACTGAGCAGCGGTCATACATAGAAAGGTCAACAAGTCGGCTGTTGTAGAACGCTTGCTGAATTCGGGTTCCGCCCATTGGATAGATCTGAATAAACCCCAGGTCCTCTCAACCGAAGCGCACTATATAAATACTAGAGTTCGAGAAACGCTTGAGATCAAGAAATATCTTAATTTCGATCCTATTCTCTGAGATAGCTATCGGTTGTCGACATCGTGGAAACCTGTAATTGGAAAATTGTAAGGGATAGTATTAGTGCGTTTCATTGAAATACCGACAAATCTGCAGTGACATATAAAAGACTATGCGAGGGTAGAAACTTAAAGCCTCGTGTCTCGAAGACGAAGCTGGGCTACAAGTATGCCTTGTAACCGCGGCCGTTCCAACTTGTGTCAAAACGTCGAAGAATAATACATATGTTAGCTTATAAAAATCTATATACATATATATATAAGTATATAAACATCTTCAAAATATATAAAGATCAATCATGTTTAAAATCGATATTAGTGAAGTTTATGCATTAATTTAAAGTATAGTAATTGAATAGTTACTCTATTATTTATTTTTACAAGTACATATATATAAATTAAACGTTTTCAAACTAACCTACTTTGATAGATTGACCCAGATCATAACAATTATACGTACGTAGTTGTACGAAGCGACCCAGGAGTAGGTAGCAGGGACAGTCGATGCTCCAGTGGCCCAGTTCATTGAAGGTTGTACTGCGCATGTCCTCTATAGAAATGAATGGTTGCTTTAACTTTAATGGCCAAATGTTCCATCGGACTCTCAGCAGTAACTACGATAACCGGCTTTTAGATTTGTTCAGTGTTAAAATAAGATATACTCGCAAAATTCATTCTTTTAATCTTCTTTCGTAAACTTTATGATAATGTTGCATTTGGTTTATCATAAATTAGAATTTATTAAAAACATAATAAACAAATATGTGTGGAAAACTTAAATTACATTCGAATTTTTAATCATTAATATCACCTTTGATATTTTAACAAAGCCAAGGAGGAGTAATAATGATTATAGAATACTTTAATAATAATTAAGTTAAATAAACTAACTTATAAAAAATGAAAGTTATTTCAACTAGCAACACCTTATTGTTATTCCTACTAAAAGAAAAATGGCCGACTCACGTAACGTCAAAACCTCTGCAGTGACTATTTACTCTAAAAACTATTTATTTATCCTCATTTAGAACGTGAATACCTTTCGACAAGTAACAGTGCAGTGTTTAAAGTATTTGTTTTTAAGTGGATGTAAGTTTAATTGTAGTGTTTCGAATTAATTGTAGTTCTGGGCGAAAATTGAACTGTCGATTTCCATGCACCGTACGTATTTTCTTAATATTTTCGACGTACACATGTATGTTAGTCACGTTTATTTTGTAAATCTTCCTTAATATTTGTGGATTGATTATACCTGTGTCTGTCAACATTAATAATAATACACCGATTAGTTTTTCATAATTCAAATATAATTTATTGAAACAAAGGTTTAAGTAAGATACATCATAATTTAAAGACTCAAGATCAATGTAACTATATTTTTAATATTGCAAATTGAATGATTTATAAATGAATATTCAACACAATCACGATCCGAGCTCGATAAATTTTGTCAAAACTTGTACGGTATATTGATAACCATTATAAATCAGTTAAAACATTCACGCTTAATACAAGCGCTACGGGTGAATATATAAAATATACAAAAAAAGTATCTATAACTTCTCATTTCTTATAAGCAGCAAAACGGTTATTAAATTTTTGGTATTTTTTTCATATTCTATTGGTTTTGGTTTCTATTGTTTTGTCGAAGATATTATTTCTCATGCTCTGAAGGTTTTTGTAATTTAAGTTATAAGAAATTAGTAATTTTCAGATGAAGATTTTTACTATTGTTCAATATTGTGTAAATTTTGTTAAGTCAATCTTTTTTTTAATGTATCCATAATATAAAAGTAATTAGTTAAACCATTGATATGTTGTTCCCATGCAGATCAACTTCCTGTATTGTCAAACATATTTGATGGACATATATTGTACATATTAATTGTTTATATATTGATTATATGCTGGATGTTTGATATGTCACACATATTTGATTACTGCATTATAAAATTTATGCTGTTTATGAAATGTGTTCATTATTATATTGCATTAACTGATGTAGTTTTGTCATTGAACAACTGAAATAATGAATAACTTTTAAACTTGTATTGTTATGATCATGTTTTAAATTGATCCATATTGCCTTCAATATAAAGTACCCACTGGGGTTTACAAATGCTTTAACTTTTACATATAAATACACATAAAAATGTATACATTTGATTGTATGGTGTTAACAGTAAATCTGGGAATTACTTATATACTCAATATCTTAAATCTACCTTGTAGTCCATTTTTACTAATTGTTAATCTAAAAAAAAACGCAAATAGAATTTTTTTTCATAATACTAAGTTTTTTGTATAATACTAGAGATAACATTATTTATTACAGTGTAATTTTATTTATTTTCTTATATTTCTAATAACGTGAAATCATATAAACAGTCAGTCAAGATTAGTTCCTGAAATAGATTATTCCCATAGCATATTTATTTTTCCCCTAGGTTTAATTTAAAATATTAAAAGGATTTCCTTTTTTAAACGTTAACAATTTGCAGTTTTAGTTATGGAACTTCTTCATGTGGTATCAAAGTTTTATATTTTTTTTAATGAAATATATCACTTAATGTTGGTCTAAATTACTTTGAATCCTGTGAACATTATTATGTACATAATACTTTTCATTCTTTTAAAATTTATTTTTCACACCTAATGGTCCTAGAAATTCAATACTATAATGTTGAATGAAGAAAGTCAGATTTGGTAGGTTAGACATTAAGTAATGGCATACATGTGGGGCAAACTCAAACATTAAATATATGTCTGTATAATAAAATATCATTATATGTTGTAATTTTATGTTCCATTTATAAATTATTGTTTCACATGTATGTTATTGCTAAAATGGGGTATATTTTGAGACTGTATGGTCATCATGCCACTACTCATTAGTACATATTGTGTTAAGATGTAAGGCGCAGTGTGGGGGCACGCGGGGCATGTGGGGCGCTGCGGCGGGCTGGTGGTGCGGCGCGCTGGCGGCCGCGCTGCTGCTGCTGCTCGCGCTGCGCTGCCTTCGCCCGCGGCACAAGCTGAGCAAAGTCGCCTTGCCTCCACACGCTATATTTGTGCATCAAGTGTGTTTTATCACTAATTAAATTAAAGAACAATTCAATTCAATAAGTCAAATATTTAACACATCTTAAAAATCTAAACACTCTCATAAATTTAATTATGAATGTCCTAAAGTCCCCAAGTAGGTCTATAACCTTCATATAGTATTGCAAAATTTAAGAAACTTTGGCCTACACAAATATCAGGAACACATCTTTATTTATAAAAATACTCTTAAATTTAATTTAAATTACTTTAGAATCATTACATAGAATGATCAAACGACAAGAGCTTTAAAATAAATTTAGGCTTTTTTCTGCAATGTGAAATTTTAATGTAAAAAATAATTATATAAGCATTTCTAATGTCCACAGGTGCACATAGTAACCAGGGGAAAAACGTGTGTATCTCATGCGTCAGTGCCAGCGCCTCGCTGCACTCACACTGAATTAGCTGGCGCTCCCCCAGTTCGAACCGTCTCAGCCTCTGCAGACACCGCACCACTTCCCAAACACTCTAACCCCCCACAAATCGTTATTGTTCAAAACTTCACTCAAAATACTATAGCGCACGAAGCATCGAGCTCAGAGTCACGACCTCCTCCCGCTCCCATACCACGGCTTCCACTTCCTGAACACTGGTTACACAAACGACCTTTCGACTATAAGTACCCTTGTATCCCAAGACCTTTGGCGCAATTAGTCAATACTGACCTCGGTGCAGATCTCGCCCGAGAATCCAGGGCAAAAAAATATAGTGCGACGAGATCGCCTTCTTTGGAAAAAGACGAAAAATCTCCATTTGTTAGTGCGGAGTCAAATGCTGAAATATTTGGTTTTGACATTTCATCACTTTCTAAGATGAGTGATTCCGGAGATGCTGCGTCAGAGATGTCTCCGAGTAATTTGAGAAGGTTTCGATCGGTCAGCACACGGCTTAATATGTGTAGTGTTAATGAAAATCCACATGTTGATGGAATTGAAAGAGTTGAAATGCAGAATTCACCAAGAGTCATCGAATGTAGTTCAGCTAAGGAGAAGTCTTCTTCGTCGAAATTCGATTTTTCGCCAAAAATGTTAGCAGATTCTATAAGCTCTCCTAGATTTTTTACGCCTCCAGAAATGGTTTCTCCTGCATTTTTCGCTGAGCCTTCCCCAAAGTCGGTGTATTATGATAGTGTTAGGTCTCCAAAATTTTTTCCTGAAACTCCTCGTGATGCTGAGGTACCGCAGTCACCGAAAGCGTTAAGCGACCATTTTAACAGAGCAAATGGTTTAAGCGAAAAACCTAACTCACCGAAAGTTCTAAGTGCTCGACCCAGTCCTAAAGTTCATAGTTATAATAAAGAAAATTACTTTAGTTTTGAACCAGTAGCTATAGAAGAAGGAACAGCAAGGTCTTCACCGCGTCCCAAAAGGTATGGAGGGAGGTATTCAATTGAAAGAGAAAGGTTTACACCACCAGCAGATAAAGAAGTAAAAAAATATAAACGACATAATAGCTGCGACACTAATATAAAGAATAATGAAGGAAGTATAGCGAAAAGTGAAGATAAAAAACTATCTGATATTAAGGTAGAAGTTATACCAACAGATGTAGTTGACTGTTGTGCTAAAAACGACTTATTTCAAACGGAAAATAAAACAAAAGTCGAGAAAACTTACGATTTGCTGCCTCGTGAATCGAGTTCAGCACAAGCGAGACGACATCGACTAAAATCGATTTCTTTAGATTCCGATAATGCAAAAATTATAGAACAAAATTTAGGATTACCTATTGCTAAACAAATGAAAGATCAAATGAACGAAGCGTATAAGAATCAAGAAACTAGTACGTCATGTGAAAATATGGAGAGGCATAATAAAATAACAAGTACTAATGAAAAACCTGCCTTTAAGTTTGATATTAGTCAAAAAAATAAACCGGTGGAGGAGGCGGAGGAGCCTAAATCCCCAGATATTATACAACGAAAATCTTTAAGACAAAGCTCTGATACACAGTCATTTCTAGATATGCCGAGGTTTTCGCCAAAAGAATTTGAAATAACAGTAACCTCCGAGGAAGGGTCTACAGTGCCAGCCGAAACACAAATGAAACGTAAAGGGAAGAACCTCAGAAATTTAACTATAGATTTATCGAAGCGAGATAGTGATTTGGAAAAGGAACTACTAGAATTTGAGAAGCTATATACTAACGCAGAAGAGAAAAAAGTCAAAACGCCCACATTGAAAGTTAAAGCAACGTCTTTAGATTCTTCTGAATCTGTTAATCTTACTCTGCCACAAAAGAAATCTCTAGAAGTACCCCAAAATTCCATTTCAGTACCTAATACTCCTAAGCGGCAGTTAAAAAGAATACTTGCACAGAGAAGTGTAAAACATGATGGATTGAGTTGTAAAATTGGATACAATTCTTTACAATCGAATGCTGAGCAGAGGCGATTGTATTTGAAAGGTCAAGATAGTGGCATATTTTTAAGAGACAATCACGCAAGTCTTATGTTATACCAGGCAGGACCTTCACGCATTGGTTCTCGTACAATGAGTTCATTTGAGGAAAATTCAACTGATTTTGCTGACACTAATCCCGAAATTAACGTTTCTGGCACTGAAAGTAGACCTGGGCTGTATGTGGAATCTGGACAAACACTCGGTTCCAATCTTCTAAATTATAAACAGAATTTAAGCGTGTCAAGTACTAATCTAAAAACGTTACCTGAAGGAGTGCCTTCAGATGATTTTGAACCCAGCACAGGTGATGAAAAAGTTATTAAGAAACTTCATAGAAGAAACTCAAATCAAAGTCTAATGCTGAGTACTCACAGCTTGCAAAGTTCAAACTGCTCTATTAGTAGCGCGGGGGCATCTTGTCACAATTTAGCCACTGTTCGAACAAGCCTTTCAAATTTTAGCTTAAATTCCGACAGTAGACAGAAAAAACTGTCTATAGATCGTAGAGATTCTAACACATCTCTTGTAAACGCCGAACATTTAACACCAACCACTCGTGTTATTTGCACTTCTAATTCAAATCTCTCAGGAGAAGTATCAAAAAATTGTCTTTTACAAAGGCGAGGGTCTAATAATAGTCTAACGTTGAATATACTAACAACAAATAACCTTAGCAGGCATTCTAGTAATAGTTCTTTAAATAAAGAAGTGAAACTTGGCCAAAAAAAGGGATTATTGGAGCGTAGGAGTTCGAATACTTCTTTAACTCTTAATATCAATACCTCGAATCCACAATTATCAACCAATCGGGGACTAAGCGTTTCAAATTACAATCTTAACGGATCAACATGTAACCTTAGCAGGTATAACAGTAATCACAGTATTGACAATCCCACTACGGAACCTCGTAAGGGAATCTTGGAGAGACGTAGTTCAAACACATCCCTGTCTCTGAATATTCAACCCCAAGAACCACGTGATCTAGAAATCGATGAGACTCTTATTGAAAGTAATTTAAAAGATTTGCCACATAGAGATAGACATAGAAAATCTTTGAGTACTGAAAATTTGATCCCTAAATCGTACAAAAATCGAATGAAATCACGCACGACAGATAAGGGCATTGGCTTTGGTTCACATGACAATTTATGGTCATCTTCCTACGCAACAGACGAGGAATATTTACAAAATTTAACATTTGTTTGTGGCGATCAAGAAAATGAAATAATTTATGCTTTCGGTCGCCAGGACGAACCGAGTTTTCAGCCAGGTTTTGTTAAAAACATCACCACCAAACCTTTAAGCCCGCAAAGCACATCAGAAGATTTCAGATTGTATTTAGCGAACATGCAGCATTTGCAAAATGCCTCTAGTGTATTAACACGGCAACAACTAAAAGATTTGAATGAGGTCTTTCAAAACGGATACTCCAAAGTTAAATGCCATAGTACTAACGAAGGTCAGCATTGTTGTTCAGGACGCGTAGACTCTGATATTGCTAAGGAAAATCCACAGATGGTAATACCTGAACCGGTCGCAACTCAACCTTGTTCAGAGTACCAAAAGATGTTGTTAAGAAATCTACATCAGGAGTTTTGGGATATGCCAACGAATTTCCAGGAGAAGCCAATTGTTTCTGGCTCTCATACTAAGAACAGATACAAAACTATTTTGCCAAACGAACATTCTAGATTTATTTTACGCGCTGATCCAGGTATTATGGGAGAAGGATATATCAATGCCAATTATATTAAGGTATGTTTCTAAATGTTTGGTCTTAACTTCCGTGATATATTTTATGTTTTATAGAATTATGATGTTATTCCACGTTGGTAACGAACACTAATAGCATTGATTGTTGATTTTAAATCACCATTAAATAAGTCTTCAGTGACTATGGGACCGGGTCTTATAGAGTTGTATATTTTGCTACAATAAATACTTTAACTGCCTCCGTGACGTAGAGGTTTACCGCTTGCCTTTTAAAACTGAGTTCCTGGGTTCGATTCTCTGGCAACGGGAGTATCGGAGATTGGGTGTTATCACCCACAATGTTACTCTACCACCATTACGGCATTGTCGTTTTCTGGCATTATACATGTGAGAGCCATAATTTTTCCGGGCGAGCATGCTTCACCGTGTACAACCGTACATGTTATTGTCACTTAAGATCAGGAGATATTGAGCGTTCGCCCATTGCTTATAAAAAAAGATGTGATTTATGTTATATTCTGTATATTTTGTAATTTATTTCATTGTAGATAATCCTGTATGATTTTAAGTTTTCTTTTAATTTAATAACGTGCTATCAATCAAATAAAATACATTTAATCATTAATCGTTATCGAAGTGTCACGTACCGTGACCCTGTAATTTACAGTTCTAACGTTATTGTAACAAATTAATCTCTAAATATTTTGTTTATTAATTTCAGGGGCATGAATATACTAGAAATTGCTATATAGCGACGCAGGGTCCTCTTCAGAACACGATATACGATTTCTGGACGATGGTCGAACAGAATATCGACGACTTTACGCGACAGCAAACGGAGCCGGCCTCGTCTGATGCCGCCATACAGAAGATAGTAATGCTTACCAACTTTATCGAGAATAATCGACAGAAATGCGAGAAATATTTTCCATTGGAATTGTACGAAGAATTAACGATAACGAGTCCAGTGCTACCAGAATCAACATTTTTTACTGAAACCGAAGCTGTGAAAAATAGTTTTGTGATTAAGAACGTCGGTATGATTAAAAAAGCTGGATATACGATTCGAAAATTAAACGTGAGAGTTCTAAAACCCGAAAGTGTGGAAAGTGGCAGTGAGTTAACAGTGTACCATTACTGGTTTCATAATTGGGCGGACCATAAGTGCCCTAAAGATGTGAATGCTTTGTTAAATTTAAGTTTAGATGTTTTGAAAGACCAAACTTATAATTTTAGTGAAAGTGACGATGAAAACGACGTGCAATGTAACTGCAATGACAGTCCGAAACCTGACTCAAAGTTTGTGTTCCCTCCTCTTGAGGCTGGGAGTGTTCCTTGTCCAGTCACTGTGAAGGTATCCTCACCACTTGATTTATCCATTGAAAATAAGTCGCCTCCGACGATAGTGCATTGTTCGGCTGGTATAGGAAGAACCGGTTGCCTCATTGCGATTCTAAATGGTATAAAACAACTAACAAATGAAGAAAAGGTCGATATATTGGGCATAGTTTGCAACATGAGGTTAAATAGAGGTGGTATGGTACAGAATTCCGAACAGTATGAGCTCATTCATAAGGTCTTATGTCTCTTTGAACAGGCTTGTTTACCATGTTTATAGCTAGGCTAGATAAAACCGCTATTAGGAACTAATATGAACACAAAACTGTGTAGCTACAGTTGATTATTATTTTATTTACACAGTTATCATTAATTTATTCTTGATTAATATGTATATATGTTAGATACATTTTGAGTAATTCCTATATAGAATTTTAAATATGTTTAATTTTTCTGTTGTCTGCAAGTGATAGTTTAAGGGAAAGTTTTAATAGAGTTCAAATCTGATTTTTGATAATTTGTTCTATTCGGGTAAGAGTTGTGAGGATTGATGGAATATATTTACAAATGGGGGATTAATTTTGACTGAAGCTACCTTTAGTTCCTAGGCTGTCGTTAATTGATTGAAGTTATTAAGTATTAAAATGTTTTATAGGAGTTTTGACAAAAAATTTATAGTGTCAAGTTTTAGAGTGATAATATTTTATATTTCATGACAAAAACAAAAATTAAATTTTAACTATATTCGCGGACAGTTTTTATTGAGTTCTGTGATAAATGAAGCGATATTCTAAACTTGCTTATATGTCTCACTCAATTAAGCTATAACTATATTTGTTTTTTGTTAAAAATTTTTACATTTTTTTTTGTAAATATTTTCTGTTGATTTCTGTCTACACCTTTAACATTTTTTTATCTCTTTTTGGTAAATATGTGCATCACTTACGTGGTGAATATCAATATTTGAAATTTACTATTTCGTAGATAATTTCATACAAGTGTTAATATTAATTAATTTTTAACTTACAATAATATACTCACAGAGATTGCCTTGTGATTTACAAATTGATAATTATTTCATCACCAATATCCGATGCCATATTGTGAGTGATTCATGTTTTGGTAATTTTTATTATTGTTTTTTAAAAGGTCAATCATCTGAATGGGCTCTTTTGCGTTATTATGAGGCAACATTTTTACATTATTTGTGTTTGTTAAAAGGAGCATTGAATCTATTTAGTTTTCAATATTTTTTTTTAAAATTTACGCCGTAAAATTTAATTTACACTTGCCATTATCTCATATCCTTGCGTAAGCATATCTATTCGCTTATTGTCTATGGTTTGTTGAATCTTTTGTATTTTATAAAAGCAAAGCTATTTTAACAAAATGGCTTATGGTGGAATGGTTTATTTAAAGAAATGAATATAAAAAGGCAAATCGATAATGTAGTAACAACATGCATTATTTCTTTTTTGCTTAAACATTAATGAAAGTGACGCCATACAAAATTAAAAATAAAAGAAAAGGTGAATTTTAGAAAAACATTTTTAAGACAGTTTTTACATTTTCACGCCCCGCAATAACACAATGTCGTTTTCTTTGTTTTCCATGCCCATATTATTGAAAAATGTTATTTAAATATCTGTTACAGATTTACTATATAATTTAGGCATTGATTATTTTTTTATTTCCTTGTATTACGAAACAGGCCAATCGTAATTTTACTACGTGACAAACATGAATCTACTATTATTCTATAAGGATAGTAGTCGGTTTTTTTTAATTATATAGAAAGCGATGAGACATTCACGTAGTTGTAAGTATTTTGTTTGTAAATAACAAAGCGATAGTTAGGATGTGTACACAGCATCGGAACGCGCTTGTCATAAAGACCATAGATCGATTTTAATCTATTTGCTTTGATATTTATAAATAAATAAATGATACATCCTTCGGAAGCACTTACATTTTTAATCTCATATCACAAATCGATATCACTATGACATCAATTGCTATACGGTTTTAAAAATATTATATGCTTAACGATACAAAACCAAAGGTTTCGTTTTTTAAAAACCGGTGATATGATCAGAAATTTTGTTACTTGCAGTGATTCCACCTAGACTGCTTCCATAGCGTAATGTGTTAACCGCGTGCTATGTAATGAGAAAGTTCACGTTTCGAATTTGGGGCCACGTTAGTAACAAAGTCTTTATGATGTTATCGATCGTTCCAGGCTAGTTATGCCACCATCAATGTCTATCAGCTGCCGTTACGACGTTGCTGTATTAGTGTATTCAATTATTCTATGAAATGGCAGAACTGAAAAATGCCTCAGACATTAATTCCATTTAAAACAAAACTATTTTATTATATCATAATCTTTACGTATTTTCTTATTATTCATTTACTATTCGACATCTTGTCACTTACGATTTTCATTTAACTCTTACTGTGGTATTTGTCGTATGAAAGAAAATTTCGACCAATTCTTCTTTATTTTTTCTTTAAGTGCAAAGTTCTTTTATGCAATTAATACTATTTTTCGTTGTTTTAATAAAATGTACATTAACCAGTTAGTGTTTTTGGCGACTATATTCGTCATTGATAAAATACTGCGATGTATGAAAAAAAGGCACATTTTCCTACAGTTTTGATACTATTAACAGGTTATATGAAGGATATAATGATAAATTACACAATCAACGCCTTGACCGGTAACAAGAGTGGGATCAATGTGGAATAAAAATCGTCTAGTACATATGATGTCATTGAACCAACAACGTTTGACTTGTGTTTTCGTTAGTGTTTGAGTGTTATTTTTGTATTAAACCGTTAATGACTAAGTGGGAACGTTGACTAATGTCAAGATAGCCGGAGCGTATTTGTCGTGACGATGTTAATTCTCGCACAAATAACTCGTAACCGATAAAAAGTAATTGTATTGAATCTTATAATTAGTTATCATCGATGGAATCTTTTTTTTTTCAAACATGACGGATGTTTGGAAAAAATCGACTTACACGTCGATACCATTTCATCGATAATGAAAAACGATTGTATTTAATATTTTTGAGTTAGATGTTATTGGTGAAATATTTTCTTTTCTCTTAATATCCTACCTCAATTGGCGATTATTTTTCATGTCTTCGATGGAATATTTTCTTTTGAATATTTCAATTTAAATGACAGGTTCTCTTAGTGATCCTTGCGCCATAGAAAATATTTCGAAAAAAAAAAGGATTTAGCCATCGTATTTTTTATACTGTGAAAGAGTTTCGTATTGCCTCAGTAAATTTAAGGTCCATATATAATAGGCTTGTCTCTCATAATTTGTTTTCGTATGTACTCAGTGATCTTTTGTAAAATCGTATGATCTTCGTTAATTTACGTAAGTTTAGTTAATGAATATCGATGTTTGATTTCATTCATAAAGGTATGATTTTTTATTAAACTTATTTTATTCCATAATATCCGATTTCTATTAATTGGCCATCTATTAACATAAATAAAAAAGACCACATATCCATTACTTAAAACTTGGTTTACGAGAGGCGTCATTTTACCGCAACAATGTTGATAAAGAATTCACTATACTTACATGTGTATGAATTAACAGTATTTTTTCCATGTTTATGGCAACTATGCATTACATTTTTTCTAAACAGAAAAATCGTGTCTAATTACTGTCTTAAAGAAAACTGAAAAAATATCCGTAAACCTATAATGTTAACAAATAATTATATAAGTTTTGTAATTAACTTTAAACCTCCATTATTTACAGATGCGCGATATTTTCATTATGTCACGTGTGCGAACATTGTCGGAAAAAAAACACTCGTGTGCGAACATTGTCGAAAAACAAAAACACACACGTGTCTACAGTGGCCATATTGACTTTATTAGGTAACGTTTTATTTTAGTCTAATTGGTTTGTCTTATTGTGGTTTTCAAATTTATTTACGCCATTGTTACAAGTATCGCAGGACTGACATGTCTCTAATCGACGTTTAAATGGATGTCGTATTTCAGTCGCTACCGTGACTTATTTTTTGTTTCATTTTTTTTTGTACCACCAATCGTAACATTTAACCGAATGGTCCAACATTAATTCTAATTGTGTATAAAAGCGTAACCCCGGGAGTAATTTCTTTAAATATTAAAAAAAAAACAATGGGGTAAATAGGTACCATATGAATGTATAAAATTCCTCTATCCCAACGGTCGTTTAATTTTCGGTTTAGGCTACTCGCACATCGCCACTACTTATCCACATAACTGTGTCCCAGCGACTTGTATTCTTATATAGATCGTCTCAATTCGCATTCGATCATATATATACCTGCATAGGTCGCAGAGCGTATAAATAACATTATATTTTTAGCCATATGGTGCGGAATATATTTCACTAATCTCTAATCAGATAATAAGTACACCAACGATACACTCAATACGTTTAAATAATTTAACAGTAAATACCTTAAAATAGTAGACAGTATTAATACACTATTAAAATATGGATCATATCGTCAATATGAATTCGCTTAACATTACTTTTATTGGTACAAAATGCTTCGTAACCTTTTCGTTGAATACGCTTGCCACTAGATACAAATTATATCGCGCAAGGTAAGGTTGTTGTTGGCGTTGGAGGACAGTTGAAATAGGTATACGCGTTGTGGAAGTAAAGGTTCAGCCGATTTCCCACGATACCTCCTCTCCAGGTAGTGGAAGAGCGCAGTAGGGTGTAGGGGGTATACCCCTGCCACTGTTTTCAGAAGGGCCCCACGCACCTCCGTCTGTCCCCCGACAGAGATCGGGACTAATGGTAACGCATTCCTTACTATAAAAAAAGTAAGGTTGATTTCGCCGCCCACTTTTTCGTTGGAAGGGTGATGTTATTAGAGAAATTACTACGGTTACGAAAAACATCTCAGTGTGACAAGCGCATTGCGGTGCTGGATGTGTCCGGACTGACGCCTTATTGTTATCAGCAGACGTGTTGCTTAGAATCTGGCATACCCTCACTCGTCGTGTGATTGCGACTTATAAAAAAATATAATATAATCAAACTCATTGAAAGCGAGTAGTGTCATTTAATATTAAATTTTTTAGTCGAAATTATAATATAATTCGAGTTCGATATACGACTTGAAACTTTATTACGTACCCAAAATTTGAGCGAAAAAAAAAATAATGAAAATAAATAACACCATTTTACAAATTTAGTACTCGAAGTAAGAAAATCAACAATGTTTAGAAACCGAAAAGCGTATATGTAAATATGTCTAGCGCACAATTACATCTAATGACTGTTGGTGGAGTGACGTAACTCGTCCATCTATAAGGAGATTAAAAATTAAATGATTTTTTTATAAATGTTTTTAAAATAGATTTGTACATATAATTCGGCGTTTTATGACTCATTTAATAGTATGCAACGCTATAAAAGCCTGTGTTTTAAGAGACTAGATGATGTTTATTGTTAGGCAGCTAGGTAATTTTATTACTTCTGAAATTGTCAATAGAAATTCAAAGACCTTTTGAACGTTAGGCTGCTTCGAAAATGTTTGCATATGGTCTTATTAAAATCATCACCGAAAATTAAGATGTATGGCTGCTAATTTTTTAAAAATTAAAAATAGGGGAGAACATGGCAACCGGTGTAGGATGAGAAAAGTATTCAGAAAAAGAAAAATTGTCACAATTTTGAAATAACCGACTTTTTAAACTCACTCTTGAATGTAGATGGTGAGAATGCTTTAAATTGAAACGTCTATACAGTTAAATATTGTTTATTATGATAAACTCAACCAAAAGATGATTCGATAACCCCTAAAATTTATGTTTTTATATTTGTACTTTTTGAAACTTCAAATGGTTTGAGAACAATTTATCGTCAAAATTTAACATGATTATATCACCTCTAATTTCCATGGATGTAATAGTGTATGATATGCTATGATAATTATTGACTTATATAATTAGTTAAGTAGCAAAGTACAGAATTATTATTATTATTATTCATGACTGGATATTAAGTGTGTTGCCATAACTGAAAGATTATTTTTAATATTGTGAACTGATTTGTTCACTGGCAACTTTCACAATAGTCAAGTGCTGCCAAATATTCGTTTCTTCGCAGATTAATTTTTTTTATAGAATAAATTATATATGATAATATTTTTACTATTTGTAATATACTCTGTTTTTTCACGTTAATGCTATATGTCATAGTTTTACTGAAAAATGCGCGGTATGTATTCTTAAATATTAAAACAGTTCTAGTAAAAAAAGGGGGCATTGATGTTTATTTAGAATATATTATTTTCAAAACTAATAGTCGCACAAATAACACGGGAAATTTTGTTTGAACTTCTTATGTATTAGTGGGGTATTTTTTATAAACTATTTAATTAGGGTGCATTATTAAGTTATTATTTATTAATATAAAAGTAGAATTAGGTAGTTCAACTTCTTATTATAATCAGAGTCATACAGATATATCTATTGTAACTTGATGAGGAGCGATTTAAATACTATCACATATTTTATGTTTATAACCTATTAATAAGTACAGTGAATTTGTCTGTTTATGACTTTGATTCGAATAAAGGTAAATTATTGTAAATAATGTGTGTCTAAATGTTGTTTTTTTATTACAATCTATTCGATGAAATATATATTGATGGTACATTTTTTGTTTTTCTTTTATTTTGCATGTTGCGGCTAAGTGTTCTGTGATTTTTCCTGCATTTTCAGTATTTTTATTGTCCTCGCATCTTTTATTTATTTCGCATTGTCTAGGCAGGACGTACATGTGATATACATTTTTATTAATCAAATTGCATTCGTATCGATAATATATCGGTATATCATGAATCTAATTTGGCCAGTATAAATAATGAGCTTCCAAGTATTAAAAGAGGCATGCTGTTTCACTAATAAAATAGCAGAGTTAAACGTCTGTAATCATAGTCAGTTAAGAAGCGATTTTATTAAGCAGTCGACCTCCGTTTTTATTTATAAGTTATTTTATTCGGTTTGTAACAATATTTTAGTTTTTTTAAAGACAAAGCTCTGCTTTATAATAAAAAATAATGGGAATGAACGCGTGTAATGTTAGTTAGGGCAATGTATTCATAATGACAGAAAATTTTGAAAGAATCTAGTACAAAAATTAGTTATGTTATATAGTTACTGGGTATATAGGATCAGATTAATAAATGAAATTTCGGACAAGGTTACTCCAAGGAGGTACAATATGGAGTTCTTCAAAAAGAATAAAGAACTCGGAGTTAGTATCCCGCTCGCGATGCTCCTGATATTAGAGGCTTCCATGGGCTATATTAATTACTTACGAACACGTAAGCTGTATGCTTGCTTGGGCCTTCTAAATGGTGAAAAAAAAACATCGGATGACTCAAAATTTGGTTCTATATCAACAGTAACTATATACTTTGAGAATGCATCTTATATGTTTATTACGTATTAGCATGTTGGGAAGAGCAACCATTTTATGACTATAATTTTAAAGTTGAACCATTATCAGACAGAACAATAGTGTTTTTTCTTAGTCCGTTAATAAATTCAACGTAATTACGAACGAGGTTAAAAAAACATACATTGCGGAACGAATTGCTTTGTTCTATTCTATTCTGTTTATTATTTCTATCTGGTATGAACTCTATGAATATTGTTTGATTTATAAACCGATTTTTTAACACTCAAAGGATGGATCTTTGATATGAAATAAAGTTATTATTAGTACTATAAAAGGGACATTATCTCAGTTTATATACATGATCAGTAAAATACTTACTTATGTAACCGATAGTTTTTTTTGCCTTAACTAATAAGCATATTCCTTTTCATTGTTTGTAGTTCCAAAGTTTAAATATCAAATACAACATGTGTAGTTGTCAAGTCTTAAAAAAATTGTATGCAACAAATTTTTAAGTGATCACAATATTTAATAATTTATTTAGTACGTATTTTTCGTTTCTAAGTATTTATTTGCAACAAGAAAATATATTTAAGCGACTTGCACATTTTTCTTTTATATTTTTATTGGAAAATTAAATCAGAACTTTAATCAAATTAGTACATTATTTATTTATAACCTGATATTTAACATTAAAAAAATCATTTGATTTTTTTCATAATTAAACATAAATTAAAGGATTAATCAAAATTATATATGTTTATTGAAATACTACTAATACCATCACAATTTTTTCGTGTACTAACCTGTGTTCATGTATATACTCGTACATATGTGTCGAGTTTGGTATCCAAATTTCCCAAAAGGTATTATCGGAATATATAGGCATAGGTCATAGTATCAGAGTAGAGGTCATAGTATCTTTACTATGTAAAGAAAAAAAAGATGTAATAACAGTGCATCACTTATTTCACCTGCTTGGAAGTTCTTATTCTAAATGTGTTATCAGTGTAAGTTGCTTATTTATATATAACTTTAATTATAGGCATAAAATATTGTACGAAAGAATTATCTATAAAAAACAGTAGTAAAATCACGAGCTAGGTGATAAAATCTTATTTAATTTAAAGTTTTTAATTCATCTAACATTCCTATTTAATATTATAGTAAATAGGTTGTATATATCATTATCATTAATCTTCAAATATAAACTGTAGCTATGTATAAAAAACGAAGACTCAACAACAATGTTATTCAATTTTTAAAATAACATCAAAATGAAACATTAATTTTTTATATTACCTTCTTTACAAGTATTATGTTTTGTATTCAAATTACGAACTGCATAAAAACGTATGCGCATAAAGTTTCGAATTGTTTTATGTAATAGTGAATAGTACTTTTCACGGATTGTTTTATTTTAATTCATTTGGTGTTCGGGAATAAGATTTTTTTAATAATCCTATGTAAATATTTAAAACTGTCGTTAATTGAGAATTATTAAATTTAGGTATAGTCGAAACAAGAACACCAAAACTATATTAATAGCGTATGATATTAAATAAGTTATTATGTAAAGTATTTAGTACACGGAATATAATAAGTGAAAATTACATTAGACGTAGGTTTATAAACCTATGAATATGTGAATAGTGAAACTGTTGAATCGATGTTGTGGTTAGGATGAAAAAACTAAAAATGTCGATTGATTTATTGTGAATGTCATTTTTAAATTTGGAATTTTCTCACATTTGTTTATATTATGCGAGGAGTTACATTAACGGTGACCTTAATTATATGGTGGTTTTCATAATAATTCATACATAGGACTAGTAAAGCTCGAATAACATTTTATTAACAAAGACCAGTGAAATAAGATTATAATAGTAAAAAAAAGTTCTGTGGGTTATTATTGTAATGTTAAATGGGAAATAAATTGGTGTGAATTCGTAAAAAATAGTTCGTGTTGTATTGATCTTATATAATGTGAATTTCTATTCCTTTGTATATCTGTATGTTCTATTTAAAATAAAAGTCCGTACGATGGATGGGATTATATCCTGTGTTTAATTCATTGCCTATAACTCATATTATTGAGAATCTCGTTTCTAATAAAGCTTCGATTCCTGCAGAACCGTTACTTAATAGTAAGTGATTATTTATCAGTTGGATCCAATCATGAGATTAGCTTATACTTCACACTTGATAGTAGTAGGATTTTTTCTAATCCTACTGGCTAACTCCACCCTGTCACATTGCTTCTATATATTATATTATTATAGGATTGGAAAATAGTATATAGCTTCTATATACTATTTTTCAACAATTAATAGTGAATACATTCGACTATTAAATCAGTAACGCAATGGTTTAACTCTTAGCTTGTAACAGAGAGTTTGGATGGTACGGTTTATCGTACTCGCTGGGCTGGCTTCCACTCTCAGTGCCAATCTGCCGTCGTAACAGCACTGCTGTGTTTCGGCAATCTTACGCGTGAGAGCTAAAGTAATCTGGACCAGCACGCTTCACTATCTACGGTCTCATTGTGAAGTAGCAACGTTCTTAAATACAACATATTGTATGAAGTGTTAATTATTTATTTTTATTCAATAATTATTCCAGTTACTATAGTTATATTTTACTTAATAATGAAACCTGTTTTTAACTGATTATCATACAAGTAAAAAATCAAAAATGTCTACACATTTGCATTCCGATTTATATTGTATTCTTATGAAGTGATTACATACAAACAGTTATTGGGTGATATGAATATATCTACATTTTTCATCAATAAATATTTTTTCTCTTGCATTTATAATTTTTTCATTGCATTTTTTCTACGTTGGTTCGACCAATCCAGTCTATGCGATTATGCTTTTTACCTTAAACATTTGATAAACACGTTTTTAGTTTTTTTTTTTTTGATAATATGAATCTGCTTTTTATATTGTAAAAGTTTCGAATAGTATGGCAACACACATAAATGACTTCCTTTGACACTTCTGTAATTAAAACACAATTTAAGATCGCAGCATGAGGCCATCATATCCGAAAAAGCTAAAGATCCATAAGTTACTTAAAATTAAAAAAAATTGTAAATTAGGAGAAATCCGAATAATAATCATTCGCGGCACAGTGACGCATATACTTTGTCATAAATTATAAACGGGTATTCAAACTCGTTAGAGATCTGTAATATTAAGCTCGAAGTAAAGATTTGATATTTTATTAGACAGCCGTCATGGTACTTTTTATGTTTTAATAAAACTAAATTTCATAGTTTCAAACTAGATTCTCACGTTTTGATCACGTGAATTCCTAAAAGATTTCTCATACCATATTTTGAAGTAACGTTTTTCCGCTAATTTCTTGTATTTTTTTTAATGTTGGGTACTGGCAACTGTATTAGAGCACCTACGATAGTTAAATCTAAAATAAATTCTCTCGTAGCGAAAATTGTAAAGTCGACAACAAGCTGCTAAAGTTGTCATTTTAATATCATCGCAATTAAGAGATTCATGAGTTTTCACCCTTACAGTCGTAGGTATAGCGAGATTTATTAATGTATAGATATTAATATGCATCCTAACATAGCTCTTGCCCTGTGCTCTTTAACCCATTAACTGCCAACTACGAGATATCTCGTAGCGGATGCTGAAGTTTACATTAACTAGAAATGGTTATTTGAATTATGAATTATTATTAAGAAGAAATGAAAAGTGTACAATTATCGAATAACATTTGATCTCGCTTCCACCTGATGTTAATTGACAGTGGGGCTGTAGATAGTGAAAGGTGATATTTATTACAGTGGCGCATCACTTTTTTGAAAAAATTAATGCATACCTACTGCCAAAGCTTTATATAGGCGAGGAGGACCAGTTATCGGTAGATATATAAAATCTGTTACGCTCGCCACTTAGTAACCTTCTGACAATAAAAGCTGGAGATTATTTTTATACTCGTGTATTTATTACACTAATTATATTTAATAGTGATTATTAATGGTTAATTTATAAACTTCTTCGGTGGTTTGTAGGCTAGTGTTATTAATCCAGTTTATTATATATATAAGCGATAATGCTTAAGACTTTTAACGATTCAGTTTTCCATAGGGGCTTTAGAATACCGAGAGAAATTTATGGGGCATTTATATAGCGCAGTGGAGGTCAAGCTAGATTAAAAATAAAAGTTTTTAAAAAGAAAAACCGCACTTACAAAAACTGTATTAAGATTTATGTTGATTAATTTTTGTAACTGTAATAATA
>DWQX01002398.1:0-21966 GCA_018245475.1 Pharmacophagus antenor | reverse complement strand
AATTTTATGAGGTTTAACGTACAATATGGTGGGGGCCTTAAGACTTCGAGGCCATGTGATTTTAAAATCTCATGTATCTGATATTTAGGTTCATACTTATGATTTTTCACTGCTTCCAGTAATTGACATTTACGCCAATTATCGTCGTAAGGGATTGAAGACATTCTTTTATAACAATAATACGGTTGGCTTGTGTAGGTGGTTTTTTTAATTGCACAGAATGGTACTTGGCGTTATCCATGACAATTAGAGGTTTTGTAAAGTTGGAAATAAACTTCTCCGTAACCCATTTTGTAAAGTTATCTTTATTCATATCATTATGGTAGTCAGCAGATGTTCTCTTCGACCTACACTAATCAACAGTTTGACACAAAACCATTTCCTCCACCAGCGTTTACAATGATCCGTCTGCGCCCTGCGGAAATACTTTTAGATGGATCTGTAATATCTTTATTTTGCCAGCGTTTGTTCACTGAACATGAACCGTGTATGTAGGTTTCATATAAATAATCCACATCCAGCTTATCATCGGCTTCTCGATTCTGCATACGCTCCAAATACTTGAATCTGTGTATCTTTATGTCATGTCGCTCCATTAAAATAGTTAGCACTTAACGAATTCGAATCCGAAGTCTTTCAAAATAAGTATAAAGACAAAATAAGATTGTTGAATACTATGTTTTTAGATTATATGAAAGAAAATGAAATTAAATTTTGTTACCTTAATGATTTTCTACCTCCATTGAAATTTATTTCCTCCCGAAGAATTTGTATCAATTTCATGGCAGTGAGTATTTCTTTTCTTACAGTATAAACATCATTTATCTTATTCCTGATCAATTGTAAAGTATTAGTGTACATAATATAATACACATGTAAAATGCAATAAACCAACGTATCAAGTCGGTCATTCCTACTAACTAGTCAAAGGTTGCAGATGGCTCAATATCGATGATTGTGTTAGTTCTGCACCTTGTTCATCTGTTCTTTGATAAACATTGAAAACAATATTTCTTGCTTGCGATTGAAGAGGTTTCTTCGACATTTTCACTACTTTTTAGAAAAATTGAAGCCAAACTAAAAAAAAATCCTCGAAATTTTAGTTGATTTTTTTGTTGCCATATGAAAATCGCTATTTTTAAACTTTATTTTTGCTATTAGATCCTGGTAGACCTATATATTGTCTGTAGATGTTATAACACATAATGCTGTTTATATTGTCTCTGACTGTTTTCATATTGTCTCTGAAAGAAACGGTTTTACTATTTTAAAAACTTTCTGTAATAGAACATTTCTGCGATATTTGGTACACCTTTTATGTACTGTTGAAAGTGATAATTAACTATTAAAATTTAATTAATATGACAACTAACTCACTTACTCCCATTATGATATCATTAGATATCGGGGATCAGTTAACTGCTATCTCTTGTGGTCATATTGTTGTTGAATTATTAAAATTTATAGCTTATCAACGACTGCAAATACCATACAGTTACCAATGGCTTAAGCAGGTCGTAAGTAAGAAAAAAACGAACAATGAAAAAAAAGATAGTTTTCAATCAGAAAGACACTTTGTTACAGCTTCTGCAGCTTTAGATAATTTAGACTTGGTGATGAAGGTAAGGTCAATATTTATTCCAAATGCGTGTATGCTGTGGCGACTACATAGCAGTAGACGCTGAGTAGGTAGTCCTTCCAAAAGGTGGATCGACGATCTGGTGACTGTTGCGGTAAGCTGTGTACAGTGCAGATTGATCATTTGGGAGATCTTTGAGGGAGAGGCCTAGGTCTAGCCGGGGGTGACTATTGTCCGATGATAATATTAACCATTAGGCAAAATGAAATAATGCTTATATTTTTTAAATTTTTATTTATTAAGTGGCTTTTAACCTATTACTGTTCATACATTATTTTTAGAGTTTGATTAAAGAAATAAATGGACCAACTATTCCAGAAGAAGTGTGTATTGCTTTTGGAGGCACACCAGTTACATGTAAAGAAGTATACAGGATTCTCTTACCAAACTTCTGTCATAAGCCACAGTGCAATTATAAGTGTATAGCTTCTGATCAAAAAATTCAGATGAATGTTTTTAGGTAACCTTTATTAACATATTTAGAAAATGATATTTCTTAAGTAGTTTTTATTTCAACAAAAAGAATTAAATTACTGGTGAGCATCATAACCAAATTTCACATTAATTGATCTACCTAAGGTTTATAAGTTATGCTCAGATTATAATAAGAGAATAAAACAATGAATTATAAAAAAAAAAGATATAGTTACTTTTTAAATTGAATTAAATATAAGCTGGGATGATCTGCAATTCAGTAAAATTTGGTACCAAATTTCATAAAAATCCATGTAGCAGTTTTTGCATGATACAGTAATGTATAGATGGAGTGATGGAGAGAGAATTTTTAAACATTTGGTTTTTTATTATTTGTAGAGGCCATTAACTATTATTATAAATTTGTGGACACAGTTTTTAGATTTATTATGTAAAACCTTTACGTTTTTATGATTGGGGCTAGTAGTCCTTATCCTTACATATCTAGATTTTTTAATTGCTGCGGAACTTAAAACTAAAAAGAACAGTGCTCATGTTATATTATAGTTTTTATTAAAGGATTTAAAATAAATTCTTTATAATCATACTTTTGTTTTAGGACTTTAGTAACATCAGATTTATTAAATAAGGTATTTTGCAACACTTTACCACCAACAAATTTATATGTATTCATAAGGAAGAGGAATACAAACAGGCAAGCTCCAGTCTGTAATGACAGCTTTGTATTAATACATGGTTACAGATTGCCTAAGAATACTAAAGTTGTTGTTATAGATTTTAGGACTCTAAACAATGATAATCTTATATGTTGTAATGATTTCCCAATTTTTGATGAAGTTATAAATAAGAAATTAGTTAAATTAAACATCCCTGATACTTCTATTATTGAGGATTACGGTGGAATAGAATCAACTAAAACAATGAGTTGGTATCAATCTAGTTATGTTATGAAAGGATTCAAAGATTATATTGTAAATGGTAGTTCTATTACCAATAAGTGGATGGAGTTATGATAATAGTTTTTAGGATTAGTTACTAAGTGACTTAGAAAATAATTTTCTATTATCTGTGTTCCCTTATGGTCACTAATATATATATATTAGAAGAATTGAATGTTTAAAATTAAGAAATTGTTACAAACATTTGTTATAGTTGATCACATCTGGTATTATAGAATATTTTGTTGGGTATTTTTTATTATATATACATTGTTTTAAGGGATATTTTCATTATTTCTAATTAGAATCTTATTTTCTTCATTAATTTTACTTTATATTTATAATTCAAAATAATGATGTAATTATGAATTAGCAATTGCAACATTGTTCACTAATTGACTATATTGTAATTAATTGTGCCACATTTTATATTTCTATTTAACATGCTTTATGCTCACTGATGGCTGGACATAGATTGGAATTGTTGTTACCTATATAATTTGCAAGTATTTATTGAAAATTCTGTTTACACACATGGAAATGCCCTATTGAATCATGTATCAGTTGAGATATATTATATTGACTAAGGTTAAGTATTAATTTGCTAAATAATTTATTGTAAATCATACCTTATTGTTTTTAATTTTTACTAAAAAATAGTAAAATGTAGTAGTGCTTTTTGTACAACTCATGACAATTAGACTCTTAAAAGAAAAACAGTTTCAACATACTGTTTTCTATTTTTATATCCTTAGAATTTAATTTTTTTAGGAGAATGAGATATTTTTGTAATAAAAAGATGATACACAGTTTTTACAGTCATATATATTTTTTTATTTCATATTGTCCCTACCTAGCAATCCCACTGCGATAGGGTTTCTTCTATAATAACCAATAAAATAAACTTTCTTGTTTTATTTGCTGTTGTAGGGGCAGTATAGAAACACTATTTGTGACGATTTGAACTTTTTAGCTTCAAAATTACCTAATATTAGAACTGTGTATAAATTATATAATCATTGAAAATCAAGTCAACAGATGGCTGTAATAAAAAAAATAATACTGTATGAAAACTTAGATTTTATGCTATGAATATAGTAATTGTGAAAGAAAATATTATTTTCGTTTTAGTGTAAAATATTTGTTAATAACATTTACGCATACACATATTTTCTTGTTTTCTGTATTACATATGTAAGGAAGAATAACAATATATCATCTAATGCTGCATAGTTCCATTATATAAAGAATAATTATGTTAAATATGTCCTTTGTTTTATAATTTCATGTGTTCTATCACAGCATAGCCATCACTGAATATTGCTCTTTCTTTATCATTTACACAGACTTTATTTAACATTTGCCTCTCAGTTCTTTTTGTACAATTTTTTTTCTTACAGTGTTGTAATGCCTCATTAAATACTAATATTAAATCATTTCTGCCTCCATTAGGACCCACAATATAATTACATTGTACAGACTTTATCATCATATCTTTTATACAACATTCTAGTAACTCATAGTATTCTAGCCAATAATTTTTGGGAAGCTGTCTTATTTTAATACCTAAATTCTTAGTCAGAATTCCTGTAACAAAAATATCATCTATCCAAAAAGGTTTGTGGTATTGTGCCTCTTGAGTTATAGAATGTGCTAAATTAGGAGTAACAATATAGTACCATCCTGATAGATACGGAGGGTACATGCTTTTAGTATATTCTTCTTGTGTAACATACCATTTGTTTTGTTTACTTCGCCTAGGAATTGTATTGTTCAGTATGTAACCCATTAGTACATTTCTATCGTTTCTTATATTGATCAAGAAATTATATGTTTGGTTTAGATTAAATACAATATCATCATCCACTTTTAATATGAAAGAAACATTTTTACAAAAACTTGATGCCCATTGTAAACCCATAAGATGTTTGTATGTTAGATTTCTATAGCTTTCATCAAAAGAACCTTGGAGAATATCACCAAAAATATTACTCTCATCATTAAGTGCTTCTTGTGTTAAGGATCTGTAAAAATAATGACATTAAAAAGATAAAATTTCTTTTGTTTTAAAATTGGTGTCTAAATTTTAAGTGAACAATATTTATCCCATTGGAACAAGCCATATGATAAATTTTAACTTGTTAATAGAGTATGAGCATAATATTTTTAATAAAAATAATCATAATCATTGTCACATTTGCTTTGTTCTATAAATATATTTACAATTCTATAATATTATGAACATAATTTTAACATAAAATAAAGTGTTATTTTATTTTAATGATAGTAAATTTTTGTGCTATCTATACATTAGCAATTGAATGTCAAATATGTTTAAGTTGTGAATTTGCAAAAGCTAGCAATATTTTGCAGTGACAATCAACAGAAAAAAAACTGTAAAGAAAATTTTAATGGTTATTAATTAATTGATTGATTATGAATAATTCAATTAATAACCATATATAATTTACAAAAATATTCTACAAATTAGTGTATTGCTATACATGTATAAGTTTACATTCTTACATGGTGTAAGCACTGGGACATAGTTACCCTGTTAAGTTATTAAAGTAAATTAACTTACTTCTCTTTTATTGGTATTTTGGCCAAGAGAAATATTCTGGTTGCATTCATAGATTTTAAAACCTCTATAGGCATCGCACGTCGGTGAGCACTTCTTAATTCGACATGACCTACATAAGATGTAATCATAATAACGAAAAAATTATGGACTGAAAATAAAACAAAAAAACACTAAAAAAGTGGCAGCGAAGAGATAAATCAACAGCTTTATTTATAGAAATACGACTTACCATAACAAGATATGTTGGGTTCGATAACAATATTCTTTATGTACTTATATTCACTAACTGTAATTATTTCATTTGTTAAATTCGTACCTAAACTTTTATAAGCCCATAATACAAAACTTAATATGATTAAAAGTAAAATTATTCTGAGATTTCTTCGCATTTTAATTATTTATTAGTTTAATGATTATGAAAACTTTGTTCTAATGGAATCAGTAGACGATAGCTTTTTGTTCTAAGATAGCTAAAATATTGTAATTGACCCATTTTGATTTATAGTCAAAATCATTACTTATTATTATAATAATATAGCGTTAAGTTTTTATTTGAAGATAACATTAAGATAAATGTCACTGTAGTGACAGTTTCTGAAATCAATACACCAGTGGAATAAACGAATCTGTATTTTTGGTCCATGGATTATTTTTTGTTTAAAAACTTACCACATATGGGCATCGCTTACTTTTTGTATTATGTCTTTCATCTTAAACCAATTTATATTTGCTATGGTCATCTTATTTTTCAATATAAAAATTGTCGAGTTTTGAAGTATAATAACGAAGACGCTAGGTACTTTATATTTGATAAAAAAAAAGGTTTTTAGTGTTTATGTAAAAACATTTAAATTTTTAGTCATATTTTGTGTTGTACCTCAAGCGAACTAAAGAAACGATGTATTTTTATAGACGATTTGTAAAGTTGTAAGTTGATCTTCAAATGTTTTGGTTTATTGCAAGTTTGGCCTTTTAGATTAGTAGATACAATTTCCTAGAAAGAACGCAGAATGATGTTAAGTAATAATTAACATCATCTTATCTTTTTTATGATCTCTCTATTTCGATTTTCGTTATGAGCCATCGCAACATCTACATCTCCAATAAAAAAGCCGCAGGCAGCTTTATCTACTGTCTGATGTGTAATATATCAATAATGTTAATCCATTTTAATCATCAACCTAAAAACGGAAACGAAATCCATTTTTTTTTAAGAAATACAGCATTTTCTATTAAAAAACGAAAGTACCATCATATATGATTTTAACAAAATCTAATGTAATTAACTACTTTTTGATAATGCTTGAGTGATTGAAAAAATTATGTAAATAAATAAATATTGTCGGTACATAATATATTTATGTCGCTTACGATCCCATTTTTCATAATTATGTAGCTCTAGAGATAATGTTTTTACAGCACTAAGTTGCGTTCATCTTCTTAAGAGTTATTTTCTTGTTATCCCATTTGGCGGCTACAGTGATGTCAATCTGATTGTTCAGATTCTGGCAAACGAAATCTTCGTATTAATAAAAATATATATGCGATTATTAGAAAATGAAGTATCCTTAATTTTAATTGCAAATGATTCTTTAGCTTATAATTAAAATTACGTTAGCTTAACAAATAATAACATAAACTGAAACTGTGCTATTTTAACTGACGGTTAAACAATTCTAAAACAATAGTTACTTAGGCACATACACTGACATCGCGAAAGATTGCGCGTGTAGTTAGTGGTTCCGCCCAGACGCTGGGACGATAATGTCTAATTGTCGCGACGGTTGGCAAACAGGCGCTGTCATTTTTATCATTTATTCTGAAGTTATTATCAAGAGTTCGCGACTGCACCGACGGTTGGGCCGATGGCAGCTCAGTTGAGCGATCGGCGTCGTTATAAAAACGTCTCCATAAACAACGGAACACGAGAAACGCTTGGGATAAGTCCGATAATTTCTAAAGTGATCTCATTTATAGATCGAAATAAAGAGCACAAATCAGCCATGGATATCGAAGCGATTGCTAATATTGATCAAAATGAGGCGTTGAATGCCAAAATTATAACCATGGTCACACTTTTCAGCGTGTCCATGGTCGTCGGATGTATACCTATTTTAATTTCATTGAAATACAACTGGTTTACCAAAGCAAGCGGACCTAACATACGATCTTCTAATAACCTAGTAATTGGCCTGTTGTCTTTTGGTGGAGGCGTTTTGTTTGCAACGACTTTTATGCATTTGTTGCCAGAAGTTGACGAAAATATTAAATTATTACAAGGTAAGATTTTTTTTATATTATAGCAATAGATTTGGAATAAAATTTTCGAGCTTCAAATTTAATCAATAGTGTATATCAAGTTTATAAATGGTTTCATTTCCCGTAAATATATAAGTACCTAATCGAGAAGTTCATATAGATAGTCTCGGTGTTTGGTTAACACGTTCACGCTGGGGCCGATTTTCGTTTGTTTTGTATGCCGCGCTTCATCTGTCGGCGCGCGGTTTTTGTCTGTTCAGACCTGCATACGCGTTATATATTTGCTCTGTAGTATAGTTAGTGCTTATTGTGCAAGTTATATAATTTGTGACGTTTTTTCGTCTTGATCACAGATTTCTGCCAGTAAATATAACTAGAAAGGTGGTTAGGATGTTTTTTTTTTATTTTGGCCCTAATAAAATATATTAAATAATTATGTTAATTTCGTAGAATTTGTGTTATACTTGTAAAACTGTATTATTATGTTTATGTTATAGAACAAAACATGGTAATGATACGTTTTTAATTTTAATTGTAATGAAAAATAAATGTTTTTAATGAAAATACATAAAATTTTCATTAATTTAATTTTCAGAGTCTAATAGCAAAATCGATTGCGTGCCACAGGTGGTATGTGCCGCCCGACGAGACTACCTAGTGTGGGCCACCGGTGGCCCGCGCCGGCGTGAATGTGTTAATGTTGTTTAGAGTTTTATGAATACAGCTTTGAACGCTGCTTGTTTGTCTGAACCTAGAAATTTCGATGTTTATTTTCTAAATTGAAGCTAATATCACGTAATATTTAAATGTTGTAATATATTTGACGTTCGAATTCATTTTATATACTATTGTATGGCTATATACTATGGTTTAAATGTAAGAAGGAAAGCTCTAATATATAATTATACCTACATTTTATAACATTTAAGATAGTACGTTAGTATTAAGAATGTAGCCGCAAAGATTAAGATGAAACATAAAAATCCACTGTGTTCTTGTAATACCCGTTTTGAAATAGACTATTGTAATGGCAATTTCTAAATGTTAAATATTTTTTCTGTTACCTCATTCAGCAATAGAGCCCTTTTGATATGATGAACTTAAATATAGTACTGGATTTCACATATGCCCCATAATTTATATAATCCCAAGGTTAGTTTATAACACTATAAAATAAAATCAACCTCGACATCTTCATTACCATACTTACATAGGAGAAACGTTGATTTTGTTTGCCATCTCGAAACTAGTTGGTAGTTGTTTAATATCGTTGATGCAATAATTGATGTTGGCTTATAAAATCGACTACATTTGTTTGCAAACACCGTGATTTTTAAGTTTGTCAGCTAATTTATAACTTTTCTTCTTAATTTAAAATTAAAGATTTTATTAAAAAATGTAATTTACAATATTTTTAACTCTTACTTGTTACCTGAGTTTATTCAGATTGAAATAAATAGCAGTAGAGGAAGATGAGTACCTTACCATGGCGTAGTGGTTTACCATTTGCTTTTTGAGACGGAGGTTCCAGGTTCGATGCCGAGCTATAGGGTTTTTTTGAATCCTCTTTCAATCTCAATCTGCAGCTATAACAACATTGCTGTATCCCAGCTGAGATACATGTGAGAGCTCGATTATTCTGGGCAAGCGCTTTATTATGTACGGCCTAATATTAACTTAAAATCATATGAAATAGAGGATATAGTGTTAGTCTATTGCCGATAAAAAAAAGTTTCCTGTACTTGTACGATGGAGGCTTCTCCTAAGAAGTTATTATCCACTAGGCGCAGCGCTGATGGGAATGCGTGTATGTACGAAAGCGTTCGCCTAATTCTGTTATAAAGCGGTGATGATTGAAGATCGTGGGGCGTTTTAATTAGTGTAAGTCCGACGTATAGCCCCCTCTTCCCCCTCTTAAAGCCCGCAGACTTGTAGCCCATTCTAATCGTATATTACGAACAGCAAGGAGTACTTCCGTCTTTCTCCCAACGACCTAGGAACAACAGGGATGATCAACGGTGATATATAAAAAGTATGTTTGTAAAAACAAAGTGTTTGGGCCATGTTATTTATAATACATACAATAATAACATGGTAGTAAATAACAAAATATAATAATATTTTGATATTTAATACCATGTTCCGCATCATTTTAGTGCGTAATTATAAAATAATGTACGTTTGTTATATACTTCGTTATATATATATATATATTGAGTATAGATTATATGTAATTGTGATGGAATATGTTTGTAGATATACTTATTTAAAAACGTATTAATACCTGTCATTAATTTAGTAACAATTATTGATTGGGCAATTCGGATCATTTTTATCAAAATCTATGTGATCTTATCATTTTATCGAAGTTTCTTTGATTTTAGAGCTCTTTTAAAAGTAAACCTCATGGGCAGAGTGATTAAGAGATAACATAAAATTATAATCCTCCCTATTTGAATTTCGTAACATTTTTATGGTATGTGTATAGCTAGTGCTCTTTTCTTAGGATTTATTTGTCGAACCATTTCTTGAACATCGCCTATAAATATAATTGGAACACTGTTAGTAACTTTCTGTGCACTAAAAAATATTCCAAACGTTCCATATACAAAGTAATCCTAAATTGTTTTTCTTTTATTAAATAAGTCATAAGTGAAAGTGAAAATATTTTTTTTTGTAATTAGGCTACCGATTAGCACTTTTAACTCAAATTTACATTTATAGGCAGCTCCCAGTTTCACCCACGGTTCACTGATTCCTATGTGCTCTAGCTGGAAAGAAGAAATAGCGCACGAAACTCCCCAACACTATGCTATCTTCTAATATGAACCATGCAAAATAAACGAGTGCTTGAGGTTAAAAACTCTACTATAAACTTCGACAATTTGTTGTTGACCGAATAGTCCAAGCACGCTATAGGTATAATAATTAATAATTTAAAATATGCTAATATCGTTAGTTAGTGCCTATATTTAACACTGCAGTAGTGTGCAAACATTAATGCATTCCGCTCTCAATGGCGCTGTATCTAATATTTCTTATAACTACGCATTGTTAGAGACAGAATGCGGACCTCTAGATGTTTATTTTAATGATGTATCGTATAGGTTCACATGCACAAAACATTTTATATACACTTTACAAAAAGATAATTCGGTAATCATTAGGAAGGTACAACTTCCCAAATTACGTTTTTAAACTACAATTAAAGATTTTGTACGAAATAATTTTTAAAATGTAAAACACACTGTAAAATTTAGATTTTGGTTTTAACTTCAATCTTATCATCTAACTATATTTTGAAGCTGCTGCGATATTTGAAATAAATAACGAACACTTGAAGAGTTTTTTTTGTTAATTTGTATTCATTTAAGAACACAGTACGCTTTAGACTTCGCAGCTTGGCTTCATTTTAACTCATGCTTTGAATAAAATTTAGTATTCAAATAAATTAAATCAAATATGAATTTCGTAGACAATATGTTCAAATTATAAATAATTATCCACAGTATTTTTATCCTCCCGTTATCTTTAATATTTGCGATCAGATAATATGTACGACGTCCTTCAGATTGTTTCTCTAAATATCCTTAATTTTTTTTATATATTATCACATTTATATTAAGTAAAGTTAAAAAAAAGTTTTAAATACTTCATACTATTACTAAAATTGTAACATTATATATATTGGCGTATATATCCATTTTTATTATAAGTTCCTGTCCAAACTGATTATATACGTCACGCAAAATTTTTGAAGGTTTTTATCAATGAGATTTAATTTTAAGAATAAAAATTATTATTAATAAATGCTAAATGTTTTGTAAGGCTTATTGAAAAGAAATGTTAATATCCGATAACGGTTTAAAGTATTCCAGACAAGATAAGATGAAGTGGTTGTTTTAAAAATATTTATAATATTCTATTTTTACCGATTAAAATATGTGGAGGTAAAGATAGCTGAGAAGATAACTTATTAATAAAATGTCTGATATACGGTCTGGAAATCCTGGATTTAAAGTTCAGTGGACTTTCCCCAATGGATTTTTGTTTTTTATTTTCTACAAGGTAGGAATATAGTGTGTTAACAATAGCTTAGATAAAATGTCAGACAGATAAGTATACCCACTTCGACGTATCCACATAAGAAAAGGTGTTCTACTATCTGAAGGAATTAAACAAATAATAAATTTTAAATGCAATTTCATTTAATATTTAATATACTGTATTGAAAGAAAATTCTGTGTTTCTTGAGACTTTTCTGAACTATAATTTAAAACTACGTCTTCAGTTTTTTCAATTTAGTCACTGCATTTTTAAATATTATACTTGAAAGATCAGTGTTACCGTCGTTGGGAGTATTATTTTTAAAGTAAGTTACATTAGACGCTTTTCTTTTTTTTATACGCGAATCAAAGTTTATGGTAGGATTTTCACATAGTAGTAAGTATCATTGAAAAGACCTACTACCAGTAAATTTATTGCATTAAATGTAACGTTTTCAAAAAATAAACAATGGTTTCAAGTTAATCGAAAAAAAGAGAGGCTGACGAAAAGTAGTATTATTATAAACCTGAAGTATTTTTCACAAATTTAAATACTTGACAGTAAAACTGATCAATTAAATAGTATTTTGTTCACAATCTTTGGGGTTTTCAATTTATTATGCGGAACTTGAATTATTGTTTTAAATCAAAAGAAGCTTATTTAAATTCTTGTATTGACAGCTATTTTCTAGAGAAAGTGCTACGGATATATATATGAACGAAACCAGAAGGAGAGGAGAGAAGCTTCTTAAACTGACATCTGGACAACTGTTTTACTACAAGGGTTACGAAGACAGATCGGAAGGAGGAGTGGGGTTTCTCATAAATACATCGATGACAGACAAACTGTGTAATATTGTGGCAGTGTCACCACGAGTTATTTATGCCACATTTACCCTAAATAAGCGTTACTCACTCAAGGTTATCCAAGTATATGCCCCCACATCCACGCATTCAGACGAGGACATAGAAAAATTCTATGACAACATTAGAAATGCCTTGAGTGAGAACCCTTGCTTTTACACCACAGTCATCGGCATTTTCAACGCCAAATTGGGTAAGGTTCTAGAGAATGAAGAGTTTGTGGGCATGTTTGGTTTAAGAAAGAGAAACTTGAGAGGACATGTGTTAGCAAACTACCTCCATGAACAAAGGCTGTTCGCTTTGAATACATTTTACCGCAAGAAGTGTCAAAATTTGGGGACTTGGAGAAGCTCTGATGGCAGAACGAACAATCAAATTGACTTTATACTCAGTCCAAAACGACAAATCTGCGAAGATGTTGATGTTATCAATATGATTGGCGTGGGGAGTGATCACCGCATACTGAGAGCCCGTTTGATATTCAACCTTAAACTCGAACGGAGGCAGTTAGTGAACACAACTCGGCCAACTAGATAACAGATGCATACAAATTCAAAGTGAATACTACCAGAAAGGACTAGCTGGAAAACTTACAGCGGAAGAGACCTGGGATGTAAATGCCTTTAACGAGCAACTGGCGAGTTCCAACCGAGAAACTCCGAGGGAAATAAGACCTAAGGTTAGGTCCGATCACAGGCCACGTTCACAAGAATTGGAGAACCTGTTGAGGGAACGTAGGCAGATCTTAGCTACCCCCAATCAAAATCGTATTTCAGAAATCAATAACAAAATAAGACACAAGCTACGAAAACTGTTGAGACAGAGGAAAAACAGCTTAATTCTGGATACGATAGAAAAGCACAGGGGCCCAAAAGTTTTTCGGAAACAATTAAAAAGAGGGAATCACCAGATTCATAAGCGAACTACGGAAGAAGGAGTCATAACATCTGACCGAACTGAAATATTAAAAGTAGTTCACAAGTTTTGTTCCGACCTATACAATTCTCAAAGCCACGAAGAGGATAGAGCCTCTCAAGACTCGAGGGCATTGTTGACGAGACACGACACGGAGGATCTTCCGGAGATAAGCCTTTATGAGATCAAAAGTGTTTTGAAACATCTGAAAAATGGTAAATCACCTGGTGAAGATTGGATCACCTACGAAAGCTTGCAACACGGAGGGAAAATCGTACTAAAGCAGTTGAAGGTGCTGTTTAACAGTGTTGTTTGAAGTGAGAACACCAGTGGCATAGAGTAATGCGATAGTCATACTCTTACACAATAAAGGTGACATCACGAAATTGTGTAAATATCGCCCCATTTCTTTGCTTAGTCACATCTACAAGCTGTTCACGAAGGAGATTACAAGAAGGAGAAGACATGATCGAAGAGCTATATGAAGTATCAGCCATGGTGGGTCTGAAGATGAATGCCTCCAAGACAAAAATTATGATGTTGACCACATAACGGTTCATGGGCAAGCTATACAGAGGATTCAAGGTTGTATCTACCTCTGACAAAACATGAGCCTAGAAAATAACGGACAAGGACATGAAATAGACCGTCGCATTCGGTTGGGATGGGGTGCTTTTAGTAAGCTGTTTGACGTGTTCAAAGGTGATATACCTATTAACCTCAAGCGCAAAGCCTTTGAGCAGTGTATCCTCCCCGTCTTGTCATATGGAGCCGGGACTTGGACGCTCACTCAATAAGTCATCCATAAGCTGCAACTCACCTAGAGAGCTATGGAGCGGGCGATGTTAGGAATTTCTCTCCGAGATAGGATAAGAAACACAGAGATCCGGAGACGAACGAGGCTTACTAACATTGCTAAGGTAATAGCTTGGAGAAAGTGGAAATAGGCGGGCCACATATGTCGCAGAAACGACACCAGATGGGGCAAAGAGGTGCTAGAGTGGAGACTCAGAACTGGACACAGAAACGTGGGGAGGCAACCAATGAGATGGACCGAGGACCTGGTGAAGATAGCGGGGAGAGGCTGGATGCGGAAATCTCAAGACCGAAAGGAATGGAGTGCATTAGGAGAGGCCTACACTCAGCATTGGGTGGCAGTGGGCTGAGAAGAAGAAGAGGAGATGAAGAGACGTGATCCCATTGCTATAAAAACTTTGGGGTTTCTAATCAAAAAACTGCGACAAAAGTGGTTTTGGCAGTCCTCCCGCGATATTAATCTGACATTATACGGCAGATGCTTTAACACCTCCTAATCAAACTCTCGTAATTTTTTTATTATGGTAAAAACCACACTCCTTTTGCTGATTAATCCGGCCGCTTCCTCTCAATTTTTTTCTTTTATCTCATCAGTTGTTCGCAGTACAGTTCAGAATCGATGGTACTACCTGGCAGTAACAGCTCATAATGAATAATGCCCTTCCAACTCCACCCTACACACAACATCACCTTGTTGCGAGTTAACCCGGGGTTCACCACAACGTCTAAGAAGCCTGACGGGCCTTTGACCGCGATCTTTATTGTACGTTCTTGTCGTACGTGATCCACGTTTCATTACCAGTTATCAGCTTCTTCAAAAATGGTACAATTTCATTAGGTCGTAATAAAAAATCACTAATGAGTACACGGATCATTAGGTTTCTTGCAGTGAGCTCATGAGGCACCCTAACATCGAGCTTTTTTGTGTACCCAGCTTTTTTCAAATGCAAAAAAGCCATTTTGTAGTTAATTCCCGGTTCTCCAGCTACATCGTAACTATATAAAACATGCCGATCTTGCTCTACTTTTTCAAATATGTCAGTTTTGTCCGTAACAGGGCGACCAGAGCGACGAGCAGCTTTGATATCAATATTTCCGGATTGAAAACGCTTTAACCAAACTTGCGCTACTCTCCCAGATATTGCATTAGGTCCACAAACATCACAAATTTTTTTCGCGGCTTGTGTTCAATTTTTATCTTTTTTGTAGTAAAATTTTAAAATGTATCGAATTTCTTCATTAGATTCACTCATTTTAATAATAAGAAAAACAAATAAAAATATCACATTTTCATAATTTGAATTGGAATTGTCTTCTTTAAAATTAAAACTTTTTAATGATACCATAACCAGCCACATACAAATGGTATAGCCAAAGAGATTTTATTACAAGTTTATACATACTATACGCGAAAAGATTTTTTCCCCAACGTATTTCGAATTATTTTGAATGATTTGCTTGGAATATTATTGATATGAGCTGCGAAACGAAGTTCGTAATCAAAACTAACACAAAGGTCGCGGATTTCATGTTTATTTTTTTAGTATTTCTGATTACAAACTCAACATCATACATTTTGGATTTGTTTCCACAGAAAATGGCGAGCTACCAAACTTTCCGCTATACCTTGCCGCATTGATTATGTGCTGTGGTTTCTTCATGATGTATCTGGTGGAAGAATTGGTGCATGTCTACATAAATAGTCGGGAAAATAAAACCGCGAATACAAGTTTTACGAGAGTGCTCAGCATCAGGCGGAGTGACCATGAAATTAACAGTTTAGAGGATAAGGTCCCGATCAAAAAAGAGGTGGAAACGGGCAGGAATCATGGACATAGTCATATCGCGATCGACTCTTCCAGTGATACAATTGTGTCCGCTTTGAGAGGCTTGCTCGTGGTGCTGGCACTGTCCATCCATGAGCTGTTCGAAGGTCTAGCCGTGGGTTTGGAATCTTCTGCTAGAAACGTATGGTATGTGTGCTTTATTGATTTTGCTTTACTTATTACTGATGTGTAAAAAAATACGCACTTGTATAATTTTGTTAAAATTTGGTCATTTTTATTCTGTATCATTAGATGTAAAATGTGGGTAATTTTCATGTATTATATAAAGGCAATCAAAAATAGGTAATAAAAGAAAGTACAATACACTATTAGTTATAATAGTTTAGGTTTCATTAATCCTAAAGTGTAATAGAATTGTTAGTTATAAAATTGGTTCCAGTATGACAGATTGGGTTTACGGAACTATGTTCCACTTATTTATATCATGTAAGTACTAAGACTAATTATTATTAGTTTTGACGAAAGAATGTCTTCAAAGTCTTCTTTTCATTTCGTAAATATGGTTTTGGTAAAACTTGCAGATCATTTTTGTAATTATAGTTTTGCACATGTTCTATGTCTTATTCTTTACCTGTGAAATAGTTTTTAGCATTCGGCTTATTGACATATTTCATCAAAAGACCATATTTGTCAAAGATATACATATATAGATATATTGTTACGATAACAAGGAGGCTGGTTGTACTCACGTACATCTTATCTATTGTTTGTCGTGGTAAGATCTGCCACTCGTATTAACGAAATTCTTTTTCTCTAACATTTCTATCAAAACTGCTCAACATGGGAGCTGTCAAAGATTAAGCAATACATTTGATTACAAATTATCAGAAATAATCTGATAATTACCTCCTAATTATACTAACACAACACACAGTCTATTTAAAACTATATTACTAACTTAACACGCGTAAGGCATTAAAAAAATATGCTAAATAATTTAGTACAATCGGGTAAACGAATTAATTTAATTTTTTTTATAGAAGGACACGTTTGGAAAATAATGATCAAGAAAAAAACATTCTTAAACTCAATGTAATTGCTGACATACAATGTTGTTTACAAACAATGAATTAAATTGATGAAAGTGTAAATATTCAATAAGTATTTAAATTTTATCCTGTTTGTCTGTAATACATTGAGTGACATAAATCAATTAACAGAAAGTATCTAATCAAGTGTATCGAACTCAAACTGTTAACGTCTTATTTTTGTCACTTAGAACTATTTTATTATTACCAGATTCCAGTCTTTCACTTGAAGCACAAGTGTATTTTTATGTGTAATTAATTTATATTGATGTTTTGTTACGTATATAATCACCAATATATATGATATTAATCTTTGATGCTAGATATCTGCTACAAAAGTTGTTAACTAACTTAAAGGTTTTATTATAATATCATGATGTGGTGACGTGAGTATCTAGTTAACTATATATTTACTATATAACATATTATATTTTGATCATAGTCAATCCTTATTTCACGTTTTTTAAAGCATAAATGCTACCACGGAACTTTTGATAGTACATTTTAAGAAGTCATTTAGTTGGCAACAGACCGGTAATCATTATACGAGTACGATACTAAAAAAACATATGTTTTGATAATGTTAAAAAGAGATTTGCTGTATCCGTCATAGTGCGAACAGCAAAGGATTAGAATAACTTTTTCATTCAGATTTGACGTGTCGTCTTTAAGAATTTATAAATTTCTTATATACTAATAGAGATTTACCATCATAGACTACACATCCACTTACTATCACGTAGGATCGTGGTCAGGCGTTAGTAATAGTTAATAGTGAATAAATGATAATGATAAAATAATAATGATAATGAGTAAAGGAATCGTTCCCAATATAAGTGCCACAGTCCGCATTTTTATAGAGTTGATCTCAGACTTCGTGGGTGTAGTACGTTTATTTGTTTAGTGAGCATTAGGTCAGCAATTCTTCTGTTATTTGATGGAAAAAGTGTTTTATAACTCAAACAGAGATGGCAGCTCAAAAGTGAATACGAAAAAAACATTAAAATTTGTTATTTTTACGAAATTGGTTTCTATGTTATTGAAGGTAACAGTAATATGTAAAAAAGGTAATTTTTGCAATTATTACATGACTACGCTAAAGACAAAATTAAAAAAAAAGTTTCTTAGATCTTTTTCAATTTCAAAACGCTACTATGTTTAAAAAATATTTTTATTGCTTTCTTATACGTTTAAAACCATATATACAACTACAAAATATGTTCTTTATGATTTAATATTTCTCTGATGTAGATTGGATATGCAAACACTAGTTCAAGCGGATAATGCAGATCAGAGTTTCTTCCGCTCGCGCTCCCAATCTTAATCAAAGCGGTATCCGTCATGAAATTAGAACGACGGACCATGAGAATCCCTGTCGGTAGATATAACATTACGGATCGCAATATATCAAATGTGATGCGATTAAGATCTCCAGTATAAAATGAAAAAAATATTTTCAAAATATTTTTGCTGTCGCCTTCTATTTAACAGAATCGATTGGTAAATCAATTTAATGATCAAAATATAATTAAATTATTGTTCTGCCTGTAGTTTTATAGTGTATAACTGATAAATTGCTGCAAAAATGTGTTAAATTGCAGTGAAAAATTCTCCTTTAAAAATGTGACGCATTGTCTTATTATACTATCTTGGTCTAGCTTTCCCTTATTGAGTTTAAGGCCTTAAGTCTTTTGGTTTCTATGGTTGATCTTCTTTACCCGAGCCATCGCTCTCGTCGGGCCTCGTCATCGGGCCTTGACACCTGCTATGTCCTATGTTTTCCTTTTAATATTCTTTCTCTTCTTTCTTTGTTTGAGTTATAAAAAAACTTTCCAACTCTGCTTTGTGCTAACGATGAACATGAACAGTACAAGTTGTTAGTTAAAACAAAATACATGAAATTAAAAAAAAAAACTATTTAAAGTCTTCATACATTTGCAGTGTGTGTATATATTATATTTAAGTTGATATGGTCTAGCAGTAGAAGTAGTCGCCTGGCGGTATGTTGCGACGAATAGGATATCTCGAAAACAATTTTTTTAATCGAATATGTATTTATAGAAATTTTCAAGGACTTCAGTTGAAAGATAGGTTGATGGTTGATATATTGTGAAATTACTATAAAGGGATAGCGTGCAACCATCATAAATAAAATAACTATATCAATGTACAGCTTAAATTTTTATGTTACAGATCCGAGAATGTTTTTCAACTTCACTGATTGTCTCTGTAGTCAAGTGGTTTTCATCTTACCTTGTAATGCGATGGTTTTAGGTTTGAATCCTAGGCCCACAGGTGTAGTTTAGTCCGGATAGTGGTAGTTTTTGCATGTTAGCTCTAAAGATATTCTTAGCGAACATGCTTCTCCAACTACGGTCACATTGTTAGTTAACATCACGTGAAAGTGTAATTACAGATGAAAAAATTCATTGAAGATAATTTGTTCATTAATTTGTATATTCTTCTCTACTATTTCATGGGCGTATATGTATTTACGTATACCTACATCTGAGCAGAATAGTATTTTTAAATATACATAATTGTATATATTTTCCAGGTACATGTTCGGTGCGGTCTCTGCTCATAAATACATTATCGCGTTCTGCATCGGGGTCGAGCTGTTGGCAGCTAGCACGAAACGCTGGCTGTCACTGGTATATATCTTTACCTTCTCGTTCGTCTCGGCGCTGGGTATTGGTGTGGGAATTCTTTTAGTCGGTGGTGCTGGCGCCACAGAGGCTGGATTGGCTTCTGTCATATTGCAGGTAACATTTTCATCAATTATAACCGATGAAGAGCGTAACATAATTATTTAATTTATAAATTTATTGTACGTGTAAATCTATTCTTTCTTATGACTGCATAAAATTAATAATTATAATATATTCCATATCATCACGCTAAGCGAGTAATATAGTTCAATTAATTTAAATCGGTAATTTTATTGTTTATTAATATTTTAAATTGCTATTATTCCTTATAATTATTTTCACTGCTTATTCACATTTTATGTACTTATAAGCTGGTGAAGATAAAAGAATGAATGGTCTTAATGTATTTTGGTTAAGTGAAGTAGGTTAAGTAATAAATAGAGGATATATCGACTTCTTTTTAAAAGATTCGTGTCGACATCATTAACACGATCCGTGCCATAACATTTTGGGATTTTTCCCCTTGCGTACTTGTGAGGATAATATTTGTATACAATTTTTTAATCATTTCTTTAGTTATTAATAATTTATTCTTGACGTGGATGAAAGTTGTATGTAATTGTTTTAAGATTAAAGTAATTATTTAAGAAATCATGCAATCAAAACTTTTTCAAAAGATACTTCAGCGTGGGTCGTATAAGCTCCACGTGGCACGGAATATGTTAATCTGCTTTTACTAAACTATAAATTAGTTAAAGTAGATTTGCAGATTTTAGGCTTCCGTACTCAAATGATGGCTAACGAAACCCTATTACTGAGCCTTGACTGTTCGTTTGTCAGCGGGCTCTGTCACATGAACTGTAAAAGGTCGAAAGTTGAAATTTTCACATATTACGTATTTGTATTGCTGCCACATTAACAAATAATAGAAATAATACAAGAAACGTCATTTTATTGGTACGGAAACCCTACGCGGTGGGTGTCCGACTCACACTTGGTCATTTTTTATATCAATATAATCTGCAACGGGAGTGTATGTAGGATAAACAACTCTTAAATGTAAAACACTACGTAATTAAGCACCTTTGTATGATGTATTTTTTTCTTTTTATGATGTAGTGGTCTTATCCAGACTGTACTCTATACTATTGATTAATTCTGCAGAGCTTTAAGGCTTCTGTGGGAATACATACAAGAATAATTTGCCATTATAACAACATTGCCGTGTTCCTACAGTAATACATGAGAGCCGGAGTAGTCTGGACGAGCAGTCTTCACCTTCTTGAATCTCAAATGTTACTTAAAATCATATAACAACTTCTTTCTTGAAATTCATCAGGGTCTGGCGTGTGGTACACTGGTGTATGTAGTGTTCTTTGAAGTGTGGCGTCAGGACCGCACAGGATTGTCCCAGTTCCTATGCTCTATTGGCGGTTTCGCCCTTATGGTGTTTTTGGAACTCATCGTTGAACTAGGTAGGCGTTTAAAAATATAAATTAAAATTAAAAAAACTCCTCAATTTATTTATTTCTCAATTACTATTTAGAAGTGCCAAGGTAATGTCTAATGAAGTTAAGTGTTGTAGATGGTTCCACACGAGCATATACCACCCCCGGTGTAGCACTATCAATTATGCTTAAATACAATTTGTCAATAGAAGCACTAAAACATTGTCTTCCTGATTTAGTCAAGATGAATAGGTTATAACATGTCCTCAACTTTTAGTGTTATTGAAAACATAATGCCCTCGTAAAATTTATAAAAAATATACAATTGTTACATTATTTTACTCAATAGTTTTTAATTTTGCAAAAGACTGACGCATTGAGGGTATGAAATGGTAATGACTTTAATTACAATTTTTGTTTTAGTGTTCATTTTAATATTAATACAATGGATAATTTTGAACCTATAAAATTATGTAATATATTTAATTAATTATAT
>DWQX01002397.1:0-21867 GCA_018245475.1 Pharmacophagus antenor | reverse complement strand
AAATATACAGGGGCAATTAATGTAGCAATTTTAATTGAATAGCGGTATTCCGGTATTATTGATAACTGGCTTGCGCATTACATGCTATGTTAAAGAGGAGTCTTGAGGATTTAGGTAACATAAAGAAATCATTTAAAAAATACTTAACATTGATTAGGTAGGGTAGTGAAAACTGTGCTTGATAGCCATCAGTTAATCGCTGGTGGTTTTTTATTGAAGAAAATTATGTCAGATAAACAAGAGATAGGTGAATTTATCTATAAAGTCTTTTCAGAGCTATTTTAATATTAAATATTTTTCTTCAATTGATGATATAGTTACTAGTTAATATACTAGGTTTAATAAGCTAAGAAAAAATAATATCCCTATATTTGTCAATATTGTCATAATAAATTTAATTTAGGTTTCATTTTAACTTTTGGTGCTATTGTTTTGATTTATATGTAGGTCACACTCATTATCAACTATATTGCAGATATAAAGATAATAATATATATGGCTATATTCCAATATATACTTCAGGTGCGCTATTTGAGGGTGATGACTATCTTATCGACGTGAAAGGTAAATACATTAGTCTAAGATTACGGATTGATTGGATATGATGATCCGTAAGGCTGTTGCTAAAGAACCTCATAATTTTTAATTAATAAACTCACTTCTGTGAGCTTATTAATTGGCTTTTTACAATAATGAATAACATAGTTATATAGAGAATGGTATTTATAAACAAAAAATACCCTGTGATTTTTATATACACAGGGTGTTTAAATGAAGCAAAAATAAAACTTAATTAGATATCAACACGGGGTTGATAGAGATTTTAATATAACCAATTAGTTAGAAAGTCTCTAATAGTAACTACTAAGTATTGCAATAGATTAAACCAATTTGTCCATAGCATTATTAATGTGTATTAGTTGCAATAGATGGCAAAGGAGAAATTTAAAATAGCTTCGCCAACAAAATCTAACCCATTAGTAATATCGACACTATTTGCAGCAAGGCGATCACGTGATGATTTATCAACATTTTTTTGTACTGATTAACTATACCTAGTTGGCGAAAAGATAAATAGTACACAATAATATAAAAAAAACACTGTGATTATACACAGTAAAAAATTGCATTTCGAAAAAATTTGTCTTATTATCTCTAAATAGTGGGCAATTTGTTACTAAGCACACTAAACTTTGTTAAACCTCACTCATTTAGTGAGGTTTTTTTGTTATCTGAAATTAGCAAATAACAGGCCTAAAAAGCATGCCCTAGTTATAAGACTAATTAAGTTAAATGGAAAAAAACTTATCAATAATATAAGGAAATATTTATGGAACACTTTACTAAAAAATCATTATCAAATTGCGATGCAACTAATGTAAATCTCCCTAATAAACCGGGTGTAATAACACACTGCCAAGATCTAGCATCTGACTTAGGGTTAAGCGAAGCGTTTGCGCAATACACAATATCTTATACTTCTTGTGATAGTGTTCGTGGGGAAATTATCCGTGAAGATACTGGTGCTGTTTTTATTCCGAAAAGTCAGGCGCCTAAAAATGGTTGGCCTGTCATTGTATGGAATCATGGTACGGTAGGGATAGCGCCAACTTGTGCTCCCTCATTGACGCCTAAAAACAGTCGCGTATCGCAATATTTAAATACTTGGCTATCCCTTGGGTTTGCGATTGTTGCACCTGATTATCCAGGTTTAGGCTCGTCAGGGTTGCATCATTATATGGATGAAAGAGCAACAGCATGGAGCGCTTTGGATAGTGCAAAAGCTGTCTTGAAAGGTGGGTTTTCGCTAAGTAATCGCTTTATCTTTATGGGGCAATCTCAAGGAGCTCATGCTGCATTTGCCTCTGTCGGCTATCAGCCTGAATATGCACCAGAATTAAATATTTTAGGTGCGATAGTGACAGGGACGCCTTATTTTAGTGATAATCTACTTGAAAACTTTATTAGTGATGGTGTTCAAGATGAAGGTGATAGAAAGCTACCTTACGCGATGTACTTATATCTTTCTGCTGCTGATAAAAATCCAAACTTAAAAGTGGAAGATTATTTCCAAGAATTAGCAATACCTTATGTTGAAAAAGCGAAAACGCTTTGTATCAGTCCATTAAGTCAATTAGTAATGGATAATAAATTAAACGCATCAAATAGCTTAAAACCTAAGTTTTACGAGCTATTAGAGCAAGAAGCGTCAAGCTTAAATTATAGAAAACTGCTTGTTGATAAGCCCGTATTTATAGGGATTGGTTTAGAAGATATTCATGTGTTAACTCGTTGGCAACAAGAGTTTGCAAGAGATGTATTGGAAGCTGGCACAAATGCATATGTATATGAATATCCGAATATTGGTCATTTAGATGTATACAATGTTTCTTTGCGAAATTCAGTGCCTTTTGTATTTGAACTGATGAAAAATGAGCAAAGCAAAATAGACTAAAATTATTTTATAACTGATTAATTTCTATCTTAATCGTATTCTTATCATTTGAATGTGGAAAGATGAGTGATGTGAGATGCCAGATCATGTTTTGGTTAAAAGATATCTGGTATCTCTTTTTATTTTAATTCTTTGATTTAAAGGAATAACAACTTCTTTTTATTGATAAGTTGTTATGATTTTGTCTATATCAATCTTATTGATAGATTTTTTATTCACCAAAAATAAAGTTTGCTATCTGAGTTTTTCTATGGCTTAATGATGTCACTGGTTTGGAAGTACAGACCTATTTATGTTAGTCAGTTTAAAGTTGTTCCCGTTTAGCGTTATCCTTGATACCACTTCATTGCGAATTCCTTCTAATTAATTCCCATAAGTAAATATACCAAACAAACCACATATGCCTTATGGCAAATTAAATAAATTAAAGGAAATTCTATGTCTAATTCAATGACTGGTACAGTAAAATGGTTCGATGAAGGTAAAGGTTTTGGTTTTATTACTCCAGCAGATGGTAGCAAAGATGTATTCGTGCATTTCTCTGCAATCCAAAGTGATAACTTCAAAACATTAGCTGAAGGCCAACAAGTTTCATTCACCATGGAAAATGGTATGAAAGGCCCCGCAGCAGGCAACGTGGTGGCTCTCTAAAGGCGCTATTACAATTCGCCTCTATTTTAAATGCCCAAGTTGTCGCGGTTCACAATATAGAACATCACAATTTGATGTTACAGTGAACAATCCACACGGCGCAAAATGTATCTTTTGCAAAAGTGTGATGACAGCTCAAATAAGTTAAGCATTAAATAGTTGAATATACAAAACCTCGTTTCGGCGGGGTTTTTTGCTATCTACAATCTCATATTGGCTAAAAATAAAAAATTTAGATTTTAGGGCTTGAAAAATACTTGCTCGTTCATATTTATATATTGGGCCAATCAGATATCGCCCATAATTCAAAAAATACTGAAGGAGGAATTATATGCCTAACATTAAACCTTTTTCATTATTCCCAACTTTATCTGACAACCTACTTTCAAACCGTTTTGATCAGATAGATCGCCTGTTTAGTCAGTTAACAGGCAGTAAACCAATTTCATCACCGACTCAGACTTATAATCTGAAACAGATTGATGATAACCATTATGAACTAACAGTGAGTGTGCCTGGATATCAAGAAGATGACTTATCGGTTTCATTGAAAGGAAGTCGCTTATTAATTGAAGGGAAAAAAGAAGAAAAATTAGAAGAAGACAATGATAAATGGATCCACCGAGGTATATCTCAAGGGCAGTTTACATTGCAGTTTGACCTCGGTAAAAATGTTAAAATAGAAAAAGCCGATTTATCAAGTGGACTTCTGACCATTGCTATTGAATATGAGTTACCTGAAGAAGAAAAACGGCAAACAATAGCGATAGAAAATAAAGATAAAAGCTAATTGAGTTAGATAACGTGAATAAGATTAAGGCTACGCATGGTGTGTAGCCTTAATTTTTTGTAATAGCCTATAAATTATTATATTTGAATGAGAAGGACAAAATAAATCAGATGCCTAAAGAAGCGCAAGCTTACACTAGGATAGAATAGATTGAGTGACCATTGTTTGTAACTGATACACTTAATCGTTGGAATATATGTGTTCATAACAAACCTCTTCAAGAGGGGGCACTTGATGTGAACGCATAATGAGATTTAACCATGATAGTTTATACAGTGGTAAATGTTTAAAAGATTAAATAATGTTGATACAAGAAAGTGTATCAAAAAATGATATAGATATTTATATAAAATAATTTATTAGTAAATAATATAGCAGTTTTTGATTTACTATCTAATATAGAAATGAGTTTTCTATTATTAGAATAATGACTTCAGAATAAAGAAACGATATGATTTATCCTATTTAAATAGGAACTGTTATGAAAAAGCCACTTTCTTTATGGATAGCTCAATTTTTGATTGTCTGCTGTATTATACTGATATTATATTTTTTTATAACCAATACATCACTGTTATTAAATTTGTATAGTTTTGATATACCAGCTGAGATAAAGATAGAAATTTATTTATGGAGTTTTATTCGTTTGTTAGTTTTAATTATACAAATATCAGCGCTTTACTTTTCCTTCAGATGCGATAAAAGGGCGCGGGTATTGACTATTTTAGCTTGGCTACCAATCATTATCGTCATGTTATGGAGCAATTTCCATGATGGGTTAACTTCTTTGAACGAGAGTGGTATAAGCTATGATAATGATGCTCAAAGATCTGGAGGGATTATAGGTAAACTTATTCTGGCTGGATTATCCCTTTGGTTGACATCTATTATATTATTTTCAAAAAAATTAAAGCGTTATTTTCTATTTGAGAAAAGTGAATGATTTTTTTGACTACAAAAATGGATGGCTTAATAACCATCCATTTTTATTGCATAAAGATATCTTGGTATAAATAATTATTAACTAAAGTATAAATACATAATTTTAGAAATAATACCTGTATACTATTCCACTTCTTGTCGTGACAAGATATTAGGTAAATTTATTTCTATCCAATCCGCAAGAAGCGTGAGTTTCTCACTTATTTGCTCACCAAGATCTGTCAAAGAGTACTCTACATGGGGTGGAACAACAGGATATGACACTCGGTTAATAAAACCATCTTGCTCCAATACTTGTAACGATTGAGACAGCATTTTCTCACTTACTCCGCCAATTTTACGTCGTAAATCACTAAAACGATGTGTTCCATCACGTAGGGCTATTAAAATGAGTATGCCCCAACGACTTGTAACATGTTTGAGGATCTCTCTGGATGGGCACTGTTTAGAAAATAAATTTCCTTCACGTAATTGCTGCGAGAGTGTGGATATTGTCATTTTATACTTACCTTTTTGTATGTACTTACTTTTGGTAAGTTTAGGTGCTATGTTATCAAAACACAAGTGATACATTAAGGAGTTATCTTATGATTGCAATTACTGGTGCCACAGGCCTTTTAGGTCAACATGTGGTTGAAAGCCTTCTTCAAACTGTTCCGGCTAATCAAATTGTGGCATTTGCTCGTGATGTAAAAAAAGGAGCGACATTAAGTCAGAAGGGGGTTTTAGTACGTCAGGCGGATTACAATGATAAAGCTTCATTAATAACAGCCTTACAGGGTGTCGATAAATTACTTTTAATTTCCTCAAGTGACATTGGTAAACGTACCGTTCAACATCGTAATGTTATTGAGGCGGCAAAATCAGCAGATGTACAATTTATTGCTTACACTAGCATATTACATGCTGATCGCTCTCCATTAAGCTTGCATGTAGAACATGTGGAAACGGAGAAAATGCTAGCTGATTCTGGGCTATCTTACACTTTATTACGCAATGGCTGGTATACCGAAAATTATCTGGCGAGTGTCCCTGCTGCACTTGAACATGGCATTTTTCTGGGCGCAGCTGGTGATGGGAAAATAGCTTCAGCCACTCGAGCCGATTATGCATTGGCTGCTGCTCGGGTAATTAGTGAAGAAGGTCATATAGGTAAAGTGTATGAGCTTGCTGGTGATGAAGCCTGGACATTAGAACAATTGGCTAAGGAATTGACTAAACAAAGCGGAAAGCAAGTGATATATAACAATTTAAGTCAGGCTGATTTTGTCGCTGCGTTAAAAACGGCAGGTTTACCTGATAAATTATCAAATATGCTGGCTGATTCTGATATCGGCGCATCCAAAGGTGGCTTATTTGATGATAGTCATACTCTCAGTAAATTAATTGGCCGGCCTACAACAACACTTGCGGAGAGTATCAAAGCAATATTGTAAATCGATAATTTTTTGACTCTCTGAGAATATGGGGTATTTATCGATAGCTAATATCTATTTTCAGTTTAATTTTTGGCACCCTTAAAGTTGGAATTTTTGGTTTCACATGCAGGGTGCCTTTCATAAGCATTATTATTTATGACAGATGAGCATAGATTAATAAAAAATTAATTTTAGTTGTAAAAGAGTAGTATAGACTGCTAGTCTAGCTAACAAAAATGAATATAAATAAACGATATTGAAAAATATTTATTCGGCTTAATAGGATTTTATATTATGAAGCTAATTTCAGCGATATTATTAACTTTATTTTTTATTTCAGGATGTTCGACATCACAGTCTGATATTGATAAATATGAGCAATCGAGTAAAGATGCGATGAAGCCAGATCCATATTCTGATAGCGTGATTAATACGATTAGACAGCACCAGAAGATCACTGTATGTAATAATAAAATTGGTGGGTGTTATTGATTTAATACGGCACAGCTTTAAGGTTAAACAATATACTTTAGGATATTCTGCGCAATTAAAGACACAGATGCGTTACCATCAATAATAATGTCAGCACTCAGTTTTTCTCTTTGTGTCATTGCCGTATATGAAGGTCTTGAGTACATTAAGTACTCTTCTAAATAATGAATAATATCATTTCCACTTTTCTCTTTATAATCACGCAATATTCTTCTTGCTAATGCGATATCTAGTGGCGTATCAATAAAAAAAGCATAGTCGATCATCTCTTGTAGCGCTGGGTGAGATCTGGCAAAAGGATAATCCAAAATGATATGAGTATATTGAGACTCTTCTATTGTCTGATTAACTTGTTCAACAAATGGCTTTATATCCCATTCGCTATAATTACCACCTTGTTCTATCCACTCATCGATATCTTCAGGTGCTGTAGGGCAGTCGAAATCATCAAAATGAAGGCATTTGCTTGATGGAAGCTTTTCTTTTATATAATGAGATAGTGCTGTTTTGCCACCACCTGCAATTGAGGTGATAGAGATAATTATAGGTGATTTTATAGAACTCATTGTTAGCTCATAATCAAAATAAAATTGCATAGGGTATTATATAGACTAATTTATATTAAGTATAATTTATTTATAGTATTCTGAATAAGTTCAGTTTTTAGAAAAACTTAATTAATTATAGTAAGAGGTAGGGATTAATAAACTATACTATATATTAATATAACTCAATAAGTAACATCGATTTTTTGATTATAAAATAAGCGGTATTATTTGTAAAAATAGTTATAATAACCAGAGTGATCACTTATTATCACTAAGAGCATGAACGTTTACGCGTTAACATTATCCAAGGCAAACGTTTAGTTTTTATTTTTGAGTGAAACATACATCTTTCGACTTTTTTATTTAATTTTCTTTCTATTTCAGTAGGTTGATTGATAACATGGTTTTTGGTACTGCCCTGTGTTTTTAATAAAAAAATCACAATAAAAAACAAAGGGATAAAGAATAACAGTATATACCGCACTTGATTTCTCCGGTTTATAAAAAGCATAGATTGTTTACAATTTTATATACAAAATTATAAACATGTATAGTAATAAATAAGAATAATTATATTTTTTATAAATAATCTTAAAGTTATCTTAATAACTTTTTTTGTATCACAGTATAATATTAACAACAGTGTTATTTTAAGTATCGATTAAGCATACCTTCGAAAAGGGAATTCCATCGATATTTTATAGCGTTGATTGGTCTAGTGTAATTTGCTTTTGGCGGGGGTTTTACTAAGATGAGGGCTTAATATGCTTTTGATTTTTTGTTTGCGAGTTTTTTAATATCTAATCAAGCAAAAAGAATAATTATTCTTGAATAAAGTTAAATAATATGTATAAGACATTATTTTTCTTTTATTGGTATAATAAATTCTGCAGATAAAGCCTGTTTTGCTTTGATGATATTTTTCTCATCTGAAAGATTAATGATTTTTTTATCCAATAAATTATAATTAGGTAATAAACTTTGTGGTGTCATATTGAGAATAAATGCAATAGAAAACAAAAGTTCTACCGTGATTTTTATGTTACCATTTTCTATTCGAGAATAATGTTGCTGGCTTATCCCTAATCGATTTCCCATTTCTATGCCTGTTAGTCTTAACTCTTTTCTTCTTTGTTTTATTTTGTGTGCAATAGTGGAGTTTATCATGATCATCTATTTTTATAAGGTTATAAAGCATTTTTTAAAAACAATTAACTTTTAGTTAACTGCTATTAAATGTTATATATTTGTATTAATTTAGTACTGCTATTAATTCTACAGTCAGAAATACAATAACTATCACTTTTAGATCGATAGCGGTAAAATTTAACATAAATGCAAATTTTTAGTATTTATAACCAAAATTATCGATTATTCTTATATATTAATATCAATATAAAGTAATTATCAAAATGTTTTTATCGATCGATTTGCAATATAATGATAGCTTTCATCTATCAAATGAATGGTTACGATCGTCAATATCAATCATTTGATTGTTATTATCATAGCGACAAAAAAGATGAAAATATTTTAAATTACTTTAATTTTTATTGGCTTTATGAATGAAAAATGAATATAGATATTATTTTTAAATGGGAAGGATTAATTTTGTGATAAATTTGTTTTAATTTTTTAACTATAGCGATAGTAAGGTACTTTTTAACTTAAATTACTCTTACTAAGAAGGAGTGAATGAGTATGATCTTAATAAGTTACTGAAAGTAGATCGTATATATAAATTATTTCTATGCCATTGATGTTGATAAGAGAGCACCAATTATATAAATATATTTATTGGTGCGTTATACAAAATTATTTCTACTTAACCGTCCAAGCTTCTGAAAAATCGTGCTCTGAAAATAATTCAGCTAAGCCACTAATCTGTTTTAAACGTAGTACCTCATCTTGTGACATACCTAATTCATCACCAATCTTTTGGTCATTCCAACCTAATCTTGATAAATCTCTGACTATATCCGACATTGCCGCTACTTGATGTTGCCCTCTAGCACGATTATGGCGAATAGTAGCAGCCATTTGGTCGGCCATAGTATGACTTTCAACATCAAGTATAGTAATAGGTAAATAGCCGTTAATACGCCTATTTAAGCTATTTTTTTTACTTAATAAATAACGATGATAACCATCAACAACTTGCCATTGTGATGGCTTATTTTTGGATTGTTGAATAGGTAAGACAACAACGGGCTGAGTATAACCGTCTTTTACCAGAGAAGTTTCTAGTAATCTCTTTTCTGTCGGAGACATGACATTTGGATTATAGTCATTAGCGATAACTTGTTGTTGCTTTATCCAAAGAACACAATCAGTAGGTTCATTTTTAAATGGGCTTATTTGATGGAGCGATAATTTTATTGTATTGAGAGCTTCAATTTTTTGTTCATCATTTAGTTTTGCTAGGTACTCTTTTAAAATAGAAATTATAGTTTCAATGGTCATATTCACACCTTGCTAAATAAGTTGCCAGTCTTTTCGTTTTCCTTGTATCCGTTTGAAATATCGATCATAACAGTGTGATTTAGTAGGACTAAATGCTAATGTTCTACACCAAAAATCGTTACGCAAGATGGTCTTACAAATTCGTCGCCAAGAAGGTATTTGTTTAGTACTAGTATCACCTTCTTGTGTATCAGGTATGCCATTTGGGTAATCTCGTTCGGCATACCAGCGAAGATAGACCGCTATTTTATTACGATAATGTTCTGCTGTTTTCTCTGGTAAACTGGCTAATAAAAAGTGAGCATAAGATTTCCACGTATGATGAGAAGGTTTGCTAATTTGATGTCGCCCGTAGAAACCTGATTTATTACGAGGATTTGTATATAACATTCCGGCATCTGCACCACTTACTCGTTCACAAGCAAGACTCCATGTTTCAGGCTCTAGCACATGATATAACCATAGTCCTTTGCGTTGCTCTGGCCCAAAAGGTTCACAAATACGCATTTGACTTAAACTAACGCCAGCTTGGTGCATCAGATCATAAATAGGGTTATAGGGTAAATTGAAACGCGCTACATAAGTCCAGATATCTTTAACATGCCAATCATAAATAGGGTAGGCCATATAATAAAAGCCTTCTGGAGATGCCGTTGTCCAAGGAATATCATCGGCATAACGTAACTTTCGATTATTACTAATGGCAATAAAGCGGTTTAAAGATTCATCAGCTCTTATGCCTAGCAAGATAATCGAACTGCGATGATTACCTGTGATCCACTGGTTAAATGCAGGGGTAAAATCTTCAAAAAGCATATTTGGGTGATAAAAAGGGAAAAAGTGAGGGTCAGTTATCGCATCTTCTGGCGGTTGTCTTACCCATTTTTTACCTGGCTCCCATGCTGTCCATGTAGGTTCATATTGAGAAACGCCACTTTCAGTGGTGATAGGGAGTGCTATCCAGTAAAACTGTTCAATACAATCTTGGTAGATAGATTTCATTTTTATAATATGATCTATAGTCGCAGAATATTGAACTTCCCAATCAAGAAACATCACATTAAATTTTCTATGCTGTTTTCGCGCTTGTGCGGCAACAAGATGAAAAAGGGCAGTAGAATCTTTCCCTCCCGAAAAGGAGAGGGTGATTTGTTCAAAAGTTTCAAATATCCACTGAACTCGCTCTTGAGCAGCTTCTAATACATTTTTCCCCAGCGCAATTTTACGTTTCAAAGACATAACTATCACCAAAATAGATTAGCTAATGTTAGCATTATCACTTAATCATATTTAGATAGTAAAGGTAAGTATTAATTGCCAGAAATTATTAATTTTATTTTAATACAGTAGAGTAATTACTCTATTTAATTGATTTTATTAAACTAACTGATTATGAAAAAGTATTACTATATTATTTTAATATGGCGTTGTGCTGTATAAGCCTGTGCTTAGATTGTTTCCATATTTTTATTTTATTATAAATATCAATTAATTATATAAGTAAGTGTATAAAGTAATCCAGCACTAAGGGCCGTTTAATATATTTTATTCACTAAAAATAAAACAGATGAATAAGTTTGCTTATCATTAAGCTGAGAAAGAAGATTTATTAACCAGTCAATAGGCGCTTTTAATGTTAATAACGCCTTATTTAACCGTTAGGGAAATGAGCGTTTTCTGTTTTATTTCAAATTGTTATGTTGTCTTTGTTTAGGTGATTACCTGTTTAACTATTCGTTATTTCCAGTTATTCATGGTTTGTATAAATCATAGAATAGTCATTTTACGACTAGGATTTTGTATGACACTAGACACTCACAATGGTGTTAAAGTATATACCCCCACTGCATTAAAACTCTATGATTGGTGGGTATTAAATATTTCTAACCGTTATGCATGGCGTTGTGATACAGATAAATATTTGGTACCTCATTTTAAAAATAATCTTGGTGAGAACCATATGGATATTGGTGTCGGAACGGGATTTTACTTAAAAAGAACCTTAGCTAATATAAATAAAATAGCATTAACAGATCTTAATGTTAATAGCTTAGATTATGCTAAAAAACATATTGTTGATGATAAATTAACGTATTGCTTACAGCATGATATCTATCATACATTTCCTAATGAAATCAATTCATCGTTTGACTCTATTTCTTTATTTTATCTATTACACTGCTTACCTGGCACTATGGAGGATAAAAAGAAAGTGATAGAAAATATAAGTGAAATATTAACGGAAAAGGGTGTTTTATATGGTGCCACTATCTTGGGGGCTGATGTTGAACACAATTTTTTTGGTAATAAATTGATGTCTGTTTATAACAAAAAAGGTATCTTTAGCAACTATTATGATTCGGCAGCTACTTTAGAAAAAGTATTATCTTGTTTTTTTTACGATGTATCTATTCATATTGAAGGAGCCGTTGCATTATTTACCGCGAGAAATAAAAAATTATAAAAAACTAGTATAGTTTGGATAAATTGAAAATGTATCAAGAAAGCGTTACACAGTAGGAACTAAAGTTAGCTTTAGGTAATTAATTTATTTGATAAAATGACAACTATTTGATAAATAACAATATTATTTCTGTTGTGCATCGCTTAAAGTAACCGAAAAAAGCTTAGTTATAAAATATAACTAAGCAAAACGGGGATAATCAAATCAAAGTGTGTGTCCATTTAAGATGATCAAAAATGGATAAGCGTTAAATTATCTAACCATTGAGAATTAATCAACTAAAATTTACCAATTAATTGTAAATTAGATATTAATACTTAGTTGTTTTTACTTATTTATAACGCTAAAAATATGTACAATACATAAAATATTTATAAATAATTTATGTATTGATAATAAAAATAAGTAGCAACAATAATAACAATATAGTCGGGTTCTCTCTACATTTAGCATTGTTAAATAACAAATGTATAATAAATTATTTAACAGGCTGATGCCTTAATGTTAGAGATCATGCGTTTAGTGATCAAGTTATACATCATTTTATGAGATGACCGGACAATGAATAGAAAAGAGCTTATCGAGTATATACAGAAAACATATGCCGTAATCCCCGAATATTTATGGAGTAAGTATCCTAATTATGCGGTTTTCAGACATCATAATCATTCTAAATGGTTCGCCGTCATCATGGATGTCGCTGAAAACAAGCTATTTGATACAGGTAAAAATAATAAAGTCGATGTGATTAACTTAAAAGTACCGGTACCTTTAGTGGGTGCTTTACGCTTAAAAAAAGCAGTTTATCCCGCTTATCATATGAACAAAGAGCATTGGATTTCTATTCGCTTAGACACAGATTTTGATGATGCTGAGTTGAAATCATTAATTTCTGAAAGTTACGAACTGACGCAGTGAAAGGCTTAATAGTAATAATCAATAACAAGGTGAATATAATAAAAACTTATAGTTATAAATAGAATATGTTTAGAAAAAGCATCTATTTTTGATGATAATATGACTTGGAAAAAGCAAAAGTGCACCCATGTTAAAAATAACTTTATAACAGTTTTGAATCTGTGTTTCCTTAAAGTCATTGATAGCGTCAGGTGGAGTAAAGATGAACAAAGTGGTTTATAAAGTGAGTGGACTATGGAACGAAACGTCCTTTGTAAATCTATTTATTGCAACGAATGAAAAAGAAGTATTATCTGCAATTATACTATGGGCTCAGTTTAGTGGTGCAAAAGTGGATGATTTATCTATTGAGTATTATAGCTCCGTGCATTAACACAGTATTAACCTATTGATTAATAACTTAATTATTACTAAATATCAATCAATTTAATCAGATAGCTAATATTTGCTTTAAGTATATTAGCTATTTGCTATTCATATCTATCAATATTGTGATATCAGTGGTTAACGGCTATCCTTTCCTTTAATAATATTTTACAAACTAATTAAATGATAAACATAGTAAAAGTAGCATTATGTTACTAAGATAAATTATGAGCATAGATTTATTAATCTGATTAGTCAGGTTAGGTGATTGTTTCATCTGAGGTCATAGCCATGCCCAAAACTCTTATGAGTCTTAAACAAAATGATTTTACGCATAAAAAAATTATCGTAGGTATTAGTTCATGCTTATTAGGGGATAAAGTGAGGTTTGATGGTGGGCATAAATGTTGTCATCTTGCTGCTGATGAATTATCTGAATTCTTTGAATATCAATCTACTTGCCCAGAAATGGCTATTGGTTTACCGACACCCAGACCAGCATTACGATTAGTTCAGTCTAAGACAGGTGAAGTCAGGTTAAAATTTAGTAATGGAAGTGAAGGTGACTTAACCCAATTGATGAATGAGTACTCTATCGAATATTTGAGGAGGTTTAATCAATTTAGCGGTTATATCGTGTGTGCGAAATCGCCCAGTTGTGGATTAGAACGTGTCCGGGTTTATGATCCAATAGGCAACGGTAATAAAAAATCGGGTACAGGTATTTTTACTGAAAATCTGAAAAGAATAATGCCGTGGTTACCTATAGAAGAAGATGGGCGGTTAAACGATCCCTATATTAGAGAAAATTTTATTACACGGGTGTTTGCGCTTAATGAGCTAAATCAATTGAAAATAAATAACTTTACTCGCCAGGCATTAATTGATTTTCATACAAGATACAAACTATTGTTATTAGCTCATTCACAACCGCTTTATCGGCAACTAGGGCGCTTTGTTGCTAACAATAAAGATTGGGATTCATTAGAGACTTTCTTTGTTGAATATCGTAATCGATTTATGGCTCTATTACAACATCAAGCCACACGTCGTAATCACACTAATGTTCTTATGCATGTGCAGGGATATTTTAAGCAAGATTTAACTTCTAAGCAGCGACAAGCATTAAGCCAATTGATCTTAGAGTATCGTCAAGGAATACAACCTTTATTGGCGCCATTAGCATTAATTAATCATTACTTATCAGAATACCCAGATAATTATCTGAGTAAACAAAAATACTTTTATCCTTATCCTCAATCTTTAAGATTACGTTATGGTTTATGATATATTAATTCCACTACTGTATCTATTTTTTATAGAAAGAAAATAACTATTTTTAATAAGTGAATTTTATATTTAAAACAAGGGAAATAGGATTACTTTTTGTATTTAATGCTTTGTTAATGTAAGTTAAATTATAATATTTTGTAAAAGGATGTAAGTCAGACCGTTCTGTTTATATTTTATGTCAGTATTCTTTTTTTTATAAAAAGAGGCTGATATGTCTACAATGAAAACTGAAGTCGTTGTTATTCGTTTAACCAAACAAGAGCGAGCTGCATTAGATTCAATAAAAACGATGCCATTACTTGCAGATTGGCTAAAGGAGCTAGCCCTTTCCAAGTGGAAGGAGCAGGCATTACAATTAGAACAATCTAAAAAAGGGCATAGTAATTAATGAAATACGAGGGTAACAATAAACAATCTTAACTAAAACCCTCGATAAATAATTATTGAATAGATTGTTAGTGATTCTATTTCAATCAGTTAAGTTATTAGTGTTATCAACTTACTGATTGCAAAAAGAAAAGCCCAATGTGGCGGCATTGGGCTTAGTGTCTCAAATAGATGGGTATATAAAACTATTAGAGAACTCTTTTACTTTAATTCAAATTTATTTATAGAATTAACAATAAGTGCTTTTTGATAGAAGAATAGTGATGTTTGTATAAAATATGAGCATTTTTATCTTATCCTGTTTTATAGTCTTAAGTTAGACCAATTTCATGCAATAGTGTGTCGATGTCCTACTTTATTGTAGTTTTATGTTAATTTTTACTTGATATCGCTCTTGTTTTTCACATAAAGAGTATGACAGTGACAGCAATTTAAGGGAGACTTAAAAGCAGTATGACACTCATCACTCATTGATAATGGAAGGTAGGTAATATGTTTCCAGAATATCGTGATTTAATTGCTAAGCTTCGTCAAACTGATCCTCATTTCCGTGCCCTGTTTGAACAACATAATGAACTTGACCATAAAATTGTACGCTTAGAACACCGAGATAGGCGAGGATATGGAGAAGAAGTTGTTGAATTAAAAAAACAAAAATTACGTCTAAAAGAAGAAATACATCAGATCTTAAAAAATCCCCCCGAAGATGAGTAGCACAAATAAGTACTGTATGTAATTAATAAAATTAAATAGAAATAATAAAAGAAGGCCATATAGCTAATGGTCTTCTTTTATTATGGTGTAAAGGTAATATTTCTCATGATATTTATATCTTTTGATTGTTTTGTAAATAAGAACTAAAAATTTTAATACTGTTTATATGTTTTTATTTTATACTGCATCAAAATATTTAAATTAGTTAAGCTGTACAGTTAAATTTCATTTGGGGTTTTATAAAGAGATGATTTTTTATAAATATACAAGTTTTAGTTGTTAATTATTATTTTTTTATCTGATATTTATAGAGAAATATAATGGCAATTAAGATTATCCTTATCCTAATTTTAATTTTCTTTGCGATAATAAAAATTCAAGACGCAGGTATCATTTTTTTATTAATTACATAATATAGGATATTTATGAAAAATATTATTTTAGCACTAGGTTTATTATCATTATCTTCAGTTGCTGTTTCGGCTGAATTAACAAAATCTTGCGAAGATTATTTTAAAGAAACTGATGCCTATGTCGCATTAATGGAACAAAATGATGCAACTAAAGCACAAGCAGAAACAATGAAAGCGCAATATGCTCAATCAAAAGAACAATTTGCTGCATTACCTAAAGATGTTCAAGAAAGCACCTGTAAACAAGCTTTAGATTCTTTAGAACAAATGAAAAAAATGTCTGCTGGTCAATAAAAAATAGATTTAATTAAAGTCTTATGTTTACAGAATAATAAGGCTTTATTTTTATTTTAAATTTAAAATTTTCCAATGTAACAATGACCATATAATAACCAGTGTTATTATATGGTCATCTTAATATTATTTTAATATAAACTATTTCTTTCTTGTTTTTTTGTGGAAATATTGCTTTTCTACTTAATATTACAATCTCTAATCAAGATAATTATCCCGCCATAACCCATCTATTTATATTATTATTTTATATATTCTTGTTACTTGAATAAAGAATGCTTTTTATATGAAATAATTGTAATTCATTTTGTCGCCTATAAATTTTATGGAATAATTATTTACATCTATTTATTGCTCCTATTTAAGATATGAATTGGTCTTTTATTCTAATTTTAGCTCTATTTGTAGTTGTTGGTTGTGTTGATAAAGAGGGGGGTGCATCTGGCTCTATAGAAAAGATGGCAACAGAGATAGCGACTCCTACTGTTCAATATCACCACGATGAAAGTCGTTATCCAACATTTATGTTATCAAAACAATCCCGTTTTGAAATGCAAGCTAAGGAGGAAAAAAAGAAATTTAATCAATTATTTAAATTTGGATTTGAAGAGCCAACCACACCTACTAATAGCGAATATTCCTATAACAAGGAACAACGTATAAGAAAAAATGATCAGTCAATGATTATTCTGCCAGAAGCGATACCTGTATGGAATAAAGATAAACAAGAAGTTGAAGTTAAGTGGAGCTACAGACCAAAATATGTTTTTGATGCATATTAAATTTAACCTTTATGTTTTAGGAAGACTATGCGCCCAATTTTTTTATTAATACCATTTTTGTTTTTAATTGGCTGTACTGAACAAATGAGCGTCGGAATCGGCACTTCTAGAGCGCATAATATAGGATATCCGGTTTGTTCAACATTAGTTTGTGGAAAGAATACGCGAACAGTTGAAGAACAAAAGGCAATTAATGAAGCGGTGCATGAACAGCAAAGAGCGATTATGCGAGGAGAAAAACCAGATTTAAAAATTATTGCCTCATATTAAATAATACCATCAAGGAGAGTCTATTTTTTGTCCTTGATGGTAGAGTCAATATAAGCGCTAAGCTAAAATAGCGATGTTATATTGTTTATAATAAATTTTACTCTTTGGTTAACATCGGCTTTGGGTAATTCAATTAAGGTATAATCATACTGTCTATATATCGCCAGCATCGCTTGATAAGTTGCTACGGCTTCATCAAATGTCTGTTGGCGCTCTTTATCTTGTAAGTAAATTTCTTTCCATGGTGGAGCAATAAACACGGTTGTAGAATATCTGTATAGCCTTATTGCGTTTTCAAGATGTTGGGGAATAGGGCGCTCACAAAAGTGTAAATAACCTGCTATATCCGGTATGCCTCGGTCATAAAAATAAGGTTTGCTGTTATCAACTATATTGGAAGCATCATGCCATGATCGTAGCTCCCAGCTTAACATTAACTCAGCAAAAGCGCTCGGATCAATCCAAGGAAGGGCTGAACCACCAATACGACTTTGATCTTGAATAATGGCTCTACCAGCTTCTATTGAGCAAGAGTAGCCACGTGCTTTTAACTTATTGATAATAGTGCTTTTGCCAGAGCCGGGGCCTCCGGTTAAAATAATACGGCAAGGTTTTTTGGGCATAGTAATTCCTTAAATAATATATTTTGACTTTAAATGGTTGAGGACTGAATGTAGAAATAGAAATTTTTAGGAGGAGAAAGACGAAAAATAAGCAGTACTAGCAAAGAAAGAGAACAAGTAAAGGATGACAAGATATTACAATTATAATCGAAAAGAAAAAATATAAAAATAAAGCCGCATTAAAGATCAATCAATATGTATCTACCTCTTTTATAACTTATCAGGTTACTTTGTGTTGCTATTTTAATAGCTGATACGCATTTATGCAGATTTAAGCACATAAATCCTAATAGAAGCACTATCTGGTGATTGCAAGCTAAATAGATTACTTTTATTATATAATATATATGTTTTATTATAATTCGTATATAAGGGCTAAGTGTGGGTATTGTAAAAATTTCTGATGAGCTACATGAGTATCTTCGTAAAGCGAGTAATGTGATGTCTCGATCAGTTAATGCACAAGCAGAGTTTTGGATAAAAATTGGTATTCAAGCAGAATTAAATCCAGAAAAAACGTTTCCAATGATTATTAATGAAATGTTAGAAAAAGAAGCAATAAAACAAGAGCATAAGTAAATATAAAGGAGATTAATATGGATAAAATTACGATTAAAACCCCTGAAGAAATTGAATTAATGCGTGAATCAGGTCGTTTATTAGCCCAAGTATTTACAATGCTTGATGATTTTATTGTGCCAGGTGTTTCTACATTAGAAATTAACGATAAAGTAGACGATTTTATTACTCATGATCTGCAATCGAGACCCGCAAGCAAAGGACAATATGGTTATGAGTATGTACTTAATACTTCAATTAATGAGGTAGTATGCCATGGTGTTCCTAAAGCAGATGAGCTATTAAAAAGTAAAGATATTATTAATGTCGATATTACACTAGAAAAAAATGGTTTTATTGCTGATTCTAGCAAGATGTATGTCATGCCAGATGCCTCACCTATAGCAAGAAGATTAGTCAAAACAACTTACCAAGCGATGTGGGAAGGTATCAAAGAAGTTAAACCTGGTGCAACACTCGGTGATATCGGTCATGCAATCCAAAGCTTTGCACAAAGTCATGGGTATAGTGTTGTAAGAGAGTATTGTGGACACGGGATTGGCCGAGAAATGCACGAAGCCCCTCAAGTATTACATTATGGTATTCGAGGGCAGGGTGTTGTACTAAAAGAAGGGATGACCTTTACCATTGAACCGATGATTAACCAAGGTGGACATAAAATAAAAACCAAAAAAGATGGTTGGACTGTAGTCACCCGTGATAAAAAATTATCGGCACAATCAGAACATACTATTTTAGTTACTGCTGATGGGTATGAAGTACTCACTTTGCGTCCAGAAGAAACACTTCCATAATAAATTAATTTATATCTATCTAATTTTTGATGCAAAAATTCTGATATAAATTTATATTATTTTAATAGCTAGAAATATTATTTTTAGCTATTTTTTCTATTTATATATTGATATTTAATTTTATTATTTCTGTTGTATTTTTTAGATAAATAACTATATTGTATATATTACAAGGGCTGTATAAAAAAACAGTGTGGTCATATAGTGTATTTTAGAAAGATAAACAGGATGTTTATATGCAAAAAATATCAAAACTAATGGAAGCCTGGGGCTCATGGATTGTAAATAATAATTTATATATCAATACATTAACAATAAATAAACGTGAAAATGTGCCAATACGTGTTAAATTAAGAAAAGCCTGTACTGATCGCCAAGGTATCATAGTCTCGGTATGTATGAGTAAACTACTAAAAAATCATAAAAAAGATTATGAATTACTAGTTGATTATTATGTATTTGGACAAACATTTATTCAATTAGCACAAACGCATCGATGCTCTGATACTTATATCGGGAAAAAACTCAAAAAAGCAGAAGGCATTGTGGAAGGGATGTTAATTATGGCTGAATTAATATCTATTATTGAGAAAAATGAAAATAGTGCTTTACGATCGTAATTTAAGGCTTATTCTAAACAAACTGATAGCAAATAAAGAATTGCAATAATATTGTTTATTGCAGTTTATCCAATGAGTTCAACATTTGCTAATAGGATGTTAGCAATTTAATTAAGTATTTTTAACCCCAAGGAGTGGATGTATGTCAACGAAATATCCTATCGTTTTAGTTCATGGTTTAGCTGGTTTTAATGAAATTGTTGGTTTTCCCTACTTTTACGGTATTGCAGATGCCTTAAGGCAAGATGGGCATCAAGTTTTTACCGCATCTCTTTCGGCCTTTAATTCAAATGAAGTGCGTGGCAAGCAGTTGTGGCAATTTGTCCAGACTCTCTTAAAAGAGACACAAGCGAAAAAAGTGAATTTTATAGGCCATAGTCAAGGGCCATTAGCTTGTCGTTACGTTGCGGCTAATTATCCTGATAGTGTTGCTTCGGTAACTTCAATTAATGGTGTAAATCATGGTTCAGAAATAGCTGACTTATTTCGACGCATTATGCGTAAAGACAGTGTTCCAGAATATATTGTCGAAAAAGTGTTAAATGCGTTTGGTACTATTATCTCAACATTTTCTGGTCATAGAGGCGATCCTCAAGATGCTATTGCCGCATTAGAGTCTTTAACAACAGAGCAAGTTACAGAATTTAATAACAAATACCCACAGGCATTACCCAAAATCCCTGGTGGCGAAGGTGATGAAATCGTCAATGGTGTTCATTACTACTGTTTTGGTAGCTATATTCAGGGGTTAATTGCTGGGGAAAAGGGGAATCTACTTGATCCTACTCATGCGGCAATGCGTGTGTTAAATGCATTCTTTATTGAAAAACAAAATGACGGCTTAGTTGGTCGCTCGAGTATGCGATTAGGTAAATTGATAAAAGATGATTACGCGCAAGATCATATTGATATGGTTAACCAAGTTGCTGGGTTAGTTGGTTATAATGAAGATATCGTTGCTATTTATACTCAGCACGCCAAATACTTAGCGAGTAAGCAACTTTAATCATTATACGTAGTCATATTTTGTATACTCTATAGTTATATGATAGTAAGGTGGCATAAATTATTATTGCCACCTTTTTTATTAGATGAAAATATGGAACTAGCGCTGTTTATGCACAGATATAGCAATGTGGTAACCCAATAGGTAAAGCGCTTGCTCTAGGCTATCGATTTTTGAGGTTTGATTGATATCGAGTAAACGCTCAATTTGAGCGCTATTTAGATTCATTTTTCTTGCCAGATCTGCCTTTTTAGTTTTTGTTGTTAACATGGCATTATGTAATGCGATTTTTAAGCAACTAATAGGGGGAAGATAAACAATAAAATCCCCTGATTGGGGCTCAGAAGGCATAGGGATCGGCATTTTACTCGAAATAAACTCTTCAAGTCCTACATGTAAAATATCTGAGGCTTCTAGTTCAATATCATCTTCTGTATATGCCACTGCATGTATATTGTCAAAATCACGATAAGTAATCTCGTAAGTTTCACTTTCTTCGTCAAAATGGGATGTTGCTGGATAATTGAACATAAATTGCCTAATTAATTTTAAAATTTATGCTCATGATTAAAGCATATTTAGCAG
>DWQX01002396.1:0-21972 GCA_018245475.1 Pharmacophagus antenor | reverse complement strand
ATATATATATATATATTAATTTTTTGCATTTTACATGGTAATTTTTAAATTAATATTACAAATTAATCACCTCCAATTCTGTACCAATTTTCTAATTCATCATTCGGAGTATAAACAAATTTATTAAAATTTAAACCTCTCTCATAACTAATTAAGGTCGCAATTTCAAAACAAACTTTATTTAGTGGATCACAAAGCACACCGGTCTCATTTCGTGTCTCTGGGATATAACCATCAAGCAATATACATACCAACTATTCAATAACCTTTGTTGTAGTGGCTACATCGCTTGCTTTGTAACGGAGAGATGAACCACGTTTAGTAATGGAGTTTGAATGGTCGTAGGGTTTTTTTTTAAATTAGCTAGCTACTGCTTAACAGCAACCTTAAAAGCAATGCTTTGTTCTGGCCAATCAAAAATACGTTTCAGAGTACTCGTTAAAAATATTAATAGCGTTTTGTTATCTAAAGGATCACTACTAAGAGAAAGTTTTAGTAGGTACAAATCCAATATAACTCGATTTACATTCTGTTCGCGATATCTTTCGAAGGTGTTTTCAGACACTGATAAGAGAAATAACGTATTTTAAACCGGGACGTAGAGGCTCTAAAATGTGTTTGTAGTAATATTATAAACTTGTTTCGTGTTACTTCACAACCACAAGAAAACTAGCTTCTATATTTTCGCAAGCCCGTGTTATTAATATTTACGACACAGCTGGGAGCTCTTATGCGATGTTTTACTGATCATATAATCCTTAGTAACATTTGATTTCAGACGAACTGTTTTAATGAGGTACGACAAGACATGAAGTCAAAACTAATTACAGTATGCAGTGTAGAGTAGTTTGCGAAAGACCAAGTACTTTACAATACCTCTTTTCAGGTCCAACCATAAGCAACTGAAAAAAAACTATAAGGTAAAATAATAGGTAGAAAGGAAAAGAAATATTTTCTTTGATAACCTCTAACTTTTGACTGCCTTCGTAGCAAAATGTTTTACCACTGCAACAGCGAGGTTCTGGGATCGAATCCTGGGGTTACATGAATAATGAAGTTGGGATGGTGCTACATTTTCTAACATTCCTGGTTAGGTAGCATCTTCAAAGTCAACCTGTCGCAATAACAGCATTGCTTTTTTTCCCCGCAGTCATACATGTGAAAGTCAGAATATCTTAGGCTACCGCATCTCGCTAATCTATGGCCTCATTGTAACTTTTTCGGTTTATAATGAATAGTTAAATTTCATATGTACATAATAAATAGCTTCGTAACAGTTGCATAAGCCTAATTCATATTAAAGTTTTTTTTTAAATAAAATACTATTTATATTTTCATAAATTGGTCGTGTCTTGAGCTTATATTTAATATTTACAAATTCGTTAGCGAAGTCAGCACGTGACGTCCCAAAAATATTAGAACAATGTAAAAATTATACGTAATAAGTCTCCTATTGTACATTTCCTCTTTAAAAATAAATTGTGACAGAAGAATTGGATGCGTGACGATAAGCAATATATAGTTTCATGTTGCACCATTGTAAAGAATATAACGACTTCTTGCAACGGATTGTAATGTATATATATCGGTTTTTTTATTACACGAAAGCTGATAGCGTAGAAGCGCGAAAAGTATTCGATTTTATAAAAGCGTATAAAAAAAAACTGTCACATATTAAAAAATATTATAGTTTTTTTTTTATAGCAATAATAGGCAAACGACAACACTCTGAGAATCGCAACTGTGTCGCTGGTCTATAAGAAAGGAGTACGCTATTTTCGTGGAGTTACCCTGAGTCGTATCGGTCCAGAAATACCGTTGGCGACAATTGATTACTCAACGAGGTGGTTGTACAAGGTAAAAAATGGCGCTTAAATGCACAGCGGAAGATTGCTAATCATCCAGACGGTGAAGATGGAATTTGGCGTTCTGTCGTGTACTGCGATGTTGGAATGCATTATAATACATGTATATTCATAGTAATATACATATGAGGTTTTATATTATTTTGTACTATGTATCGTTCGAAATATTTTTATGGGAAACATAGTAATCACATGAATTGTAATATATAATATAAATATAATTTTTTCGCATTAAAATTCTAGTTTTGCTAATGTATATAAGATTATGTTTATAATCTTCACTTACATCAGTAAAACATTTAGCTATCACTCTTAATGTCAATCTGCCGGCAGAGCAGTGTTGTTGGGTTCCGTCAGTCATACATGAGCCAGAAGTATTCTGGGTTATAATTTATAAGTTATAACACGCTTCACCGTCTACAGCCTAATTATCACTTAATATGATGTGAAATTTAAACAAAGTGTCAGCCAATTGGTGATAAAAATTTTACTAGCTACACCCGTGATTCGGTACACGGTTTTCAAACTATATCGAGGCGTCAGAAATAAATGCTATCGTGATACCTAAATGGTCTCCGAGAAGAGAGACCTTCTACGGGTTAAATTTTCTTTCTTAACTTTAGTAACACAATGTTTGTCGTCCAGGTCTGGTTGTGCGTGGTGTGCATGGCCACGTCAATGGCGGCTCCGGCACCGGAGCCAGTGCCCTTGACCCTCGACATCATAGACATTGCGGCCATCAGCAGAATGACACCACAGCAACTGGAGACCTTGGCGGAAGGTCTAGCGGCCGAAGAAATCATGAGGTATGCCACCATTGCATTTTAAGATTGTAGGAGAACAGCATAACACTGTACTTTATTTGTACTTTTCTATCAATGCCTATGTAATTATTTATTCAATCGATGACAAGGAGATGCTAAGTTTTGCTCTCTTCAAGTTTTGTTTGAAAGAGTATGCTCTGAAGTTGACTGCATAAAAGTCGAAAAAAATATCAACTAAAAATGGGAAAAATTGGAAATTGAATTATCTTAAACCTATAACTTTCGGTAGAATTTTTTAATAATTTTTATTTTATATACAAATATTTTAAAGTTGATTCTATAAGAATTTAAAAATTAATCCTATTTCCATTTCTAATTACAGTTAGTAGTTTTTCAGTTTTTATTCATTGTCAGTTTTATTTCATTTTTTTTTAAATTATAACCAGTTTTATGAATAATCTCCAAAGAATTCATATTTAATACTAAATAATAGAACAAAGCATAATAGTATACAATGCATAGAAAATAGTAGGAGGCAGATATCCATTTAACAGGTATTCAACTAAAACTTTTAAATCTCTTAGGCGATCCTATGTTTTTAGCAACGGTAAAAGTATAAATATTTCGTTAGCTTTGCACAATCATTGCAATTTTGATATTTAACATTTAATTTTGACATTTAAACGTATATTGCAATATGTTCGACCTTCGATATCAAAAGAAATTAAATAGATATACCAATACTAACAATATACTAATATAATGAATACAATTAAGTTACTTATATTCTATACTATAGTTAACTTATATACTAATATAATAAAGTAATACAATTATGTTACCATCTGAACTCTGTGATCGTTTGACATGTCTACGGAAACGTTGGTAAGGTCCGTCAATTTTTATGTCACGGTAATGCTTCTTAATGCATTAAATCTTTCCATAGTAATTGTTTCGGTATGCCTTGTTACAAAGAGGATCTTCGTTCAATTACAGTGCACATAAAGTGATAAGTATTGGTAGTATAGGATCCGAACCTCTCGATTTGTTACCACTCTCATATTTTACCACCTCATGGTGACCGATAATGTTATACTGTTTCGGATGATATTCACTTGAGAGCTAGAGTATACGCATTACCAAATCGTCATGGATATTTCCCGAGCAGACTATTGCCCATCAAAAGAACTTGTGCCGATGGATGATGATGAGGATGGCATGTAAACATCTTCAACGTTATTTAAGTAAAGTTTCGTAAAACAGTAGTCATGTTCATGTTTGTAGATGATGAAAATAATCTGCATGTTATAAGTGAAAACTTTTCGAGTTTATATCGTGTAGATCTTTATAAGGTACGATACCTAATACACCTCGGCAGCGGTCGCGAGGCAGACCGACGCAGCTCGGCGTCGTCTTCGCGACGCGAGGCTTGCAGTTCTCGCCTTCTCTTGATTCAATCGACCCGAAAAATTTTACTAAAAATATCCAAACACCGCAAATGCTTGGAATCATTATTATATGAATGTTATTTCATCATCAGGACAAAGCGATCATCAGCTCAAGCTTTGTCAGCGGTTGCGTCAAAAGCGTCATCAGGCATCCAAAGCAAGCTCGGACTATTGGGGCAGGCATCAGCCGGGGCTTCGTCCTTCATAGCATCGGCCTCGAGCAAATCTGGTCATGGAGACGAACATGGTTACTCCTACGAGCCCGTAAGTATAGTAGTATTCTGGAAATTTACGTGGGACAATTTGTAATTACGTAAATGTTTCTCGATTGTAAAAAATCGAAACGGAATGTGTGTTATCGGTTGAATACGTATTAATACATAGCACCGTGTGCGTTACATCACAGCTCTAAAGGAATAGAATCAATTTTGACCTGCATTATATTTTAAAAAGTTTCTTGATTAATAGTGTTCTTAGCTATAATCACAAATAAAATATCTGTTCTTTTCTTATTTATTTTTAAAGATCTTTTGTATTTTACGGTAATACCTTAAATTATTAAATTGATCTATTTTGAAATTATTAAATTGATCGCAACTTATAAGTGTTATTTTATCTGCTGTGTAATTGTTGATTTCATTCCATATTTAAATTAGTTTTTCGTATTTTGAATATTTTGTTGGTTTAGATTTAAGCAAATTTATTTCAATCATCCTACAGCACGATGATAAGGTGGACTACTGGGGCTTGAAGAAATCAATACTGTTCACGCTGTTCCAAGCTGTGAAAGCTATAACGGGTGGTGTTACAATCCTCAAAGGGCAGCTCATCAAGGGCGGTGGGGCGTTGGCGGCGAGCTTGGGCAAGGCGATATCGGGTAAAGGAGACGTTGTCAGCAATTTGGGAAAGAAGATCGTCAGTTCCGCTGCACTCAGTCACAAACGACCCGCTGGTGAGGATTCGCAAATACGTTACTTTCTTTTTTTAATAAATTAAAAAAAAAAAAACAATAAAATGTAACCCTAAACTATTATCAGTAGCAAAAGATGCAAGTAATAGTTTGGACTCTGGTCTCCCGCATAAAATACATATTCTAAATGTAATACGAAATTTTTTATTCATGGAGAAATGAAGTGTTTTTTTATTCATTCATTTATTTTAGTTCCAATCCCGTGGACGCAACGTCTCGAATAATGGCTACTGATATTGCGAACAAATTTAACAAAACAAAAAGAAAGGAGGCTGAATAACGCAATAAAGTGATATAATTACAGCCGCTCCTGTTTACGGACCGCCGCCGTCCGCTCACGTCGAGTACGGGGCGCCGCCGAGCTCCTACGGCGCCCCCACAGCGCCGGCACACTTCTCGCATACCGCGCCCGCCGCGCCCACCGGCTTCGCTTCCCACAAATACCCCTCTCACATAGACGGTAAGCGGACTCGTCTTTCATACAATTTATTCCAGCAGTTAATTCACGGCCTATTTTATTTATAACTGACTCGCAAATCACCGAGTCGAATCGAATACAAAAATTACACTAACCAAATGGACATGATGAAACAAAAATTAATTCGGGTTCAACACTCGACGTTACATCTGAGTATGCCGCGTGTACTGATGCGATTGAACAAAGCGTCAATTAACAAATAAAAATTTGTTTCATCGAACGCACCTTTCACTTTATTACAGATGAATAAATTGTCATCGTCCATAATGAGGCTGTAGGCATGAACTTAGATGTAACTATTGCCTAGATCATGATCGTAATCTTTATAATCATCAGGGCTTACTGCATTATCACCGCCACTATTATTATTTGAATTAACATTACATTAGAATCAAGATCTGTATCATCAATTAAAAAAAAAAGGTTAATACTTTTCCGCTACAATGAGTCACAATATTTCTATGATGATCAAGTAGTCACAATTTATACCCTAAGGATATCGGGTTATTAGAGAATATAATAATATACCTTAATAAAAAAATTAAATTGCGAGTTAATTCTGCAGTTCGTATCCTCAACATAAAGGATCGGACTTAAAAAGCAAATCAGCAGAAATCTATCATAATATTCATATTTTGCACACAATTATCAATTTAAAAGTTTTACTTTTAACAGTCAACTTTCTTTTTAATTATTTATTATTAAGTGATATAAATATATGTAATTAAATTGAAAATTTTAGGTACCTAAAATATCACAGTACTACTTGAAAGCATCGGACGTTAAAAACTTTTTTTTAACGCATGTTTATATCTTGAAACAATTTATTATTTAACTGTGACGTAACTTTAAAAAAATCCCATTTCCGGTCACGTGTTACATAAACATTAACATAATTATGTAACAATGTGTGCGGTAAAAGTGTAGTAATGAAAGAATTAACCCGACAACAACGATTTTATGAATAATCAATGTTAAATAGATCGGCACACACTCGTAAATGAAGTCTAAATTAGCATGACATTGTCAACTGAAAGATAAAACCTGTGTTGTGTAAGAAATTGACGATATAATTTGTTACTGGCCAGTTAATATATTTTGAAACAAAACACACATAGAAACTCATTTGTTTAAATAGAAAATTAAAATACGACCATCACACGGAAATAAGTAAGTCACTTTCTCTCATTCATAAAACTTATGTCTAAGTAAATAATCGTAAATTAAATTAAAATAAATAGTAAATACAGTGAAAAGTTATACGATTATAATTCATATAATAATAATTAAGACTGCAAAATTTAATATACAATTGCAAAGGAAGGTAGACAAGAAAATACATCAAAATTTATTTTTTCTCCTTCTTTAATAAGTAAAAGATTTGAATCAGACTTTTAATATTATACAATACGATGTAATTTCGTTGTTACATTTGAGAACGAAGCGACGTTGTCATAACACTTCCGCATACAATTTCGATTACATAGGCTTGAGAATGGCATAAGGTGTAATTTAAATGTTACTAATTAGCTCTAAAACTAAATGCAGTGAAATTTATGCTTTTAGAGTATCATGTATAGCGATCTCTTTAATTACTTTTATAATCTTCATTATGGGTATAACATTACTTAAGATTATTTTGTATTTTCGTCATTTTAGTAATAAATAGAAACTTAACACTAGATTTACCAGAGCCGTCATTTTGACAGACCAACCCTAGATACAAAATTTCTTATACTAATATGCGTTTGATTTTTTTATTTTTTTGTTTCTACTGCTTCTGGCAGCGTTGTTTCATGCATTTTATTGCAAAACAGGAAAAATAACTATACAATAATGAACAAAATTACTACATACTCGAAAATAAAACCATAAAGATGTGTCAATAAATCTAGTGTTAAAGAAAGGAAGGAGGCGAATTGATTTTGAAATAAAACATCATGTCATCGTTAATAATACCATTCAAACGTGGATCGTAAAACTATTTTATGAATGTCAAAATATTGTTGCAACGGTTCATGTTTAACGAGCGCATACCAAATCGTTTGTAACGTCTTTTGTTTCGAAAATTCATAGTTTAAGGGATTTAAATACGACCTACATATGAATACTTTGAATTGTGATATGAGAATACAATAATAATACGAAATCAATACTCGCAACATACGATTATGAATGTTTAATTTTTTATTTATATTTCATACTGAACAATATAGAGACCTGCTCATTCCATTAGTTATACCGTAGAGGTTTGTTAATACGTTTATCAAGATATTACAATCATTTAGAGTAATTTGTCGACGCCAAAGTTATTCGAAATAAATTATAAAAGAGTAATAAACAAGTTAAAACTAGTCGTTTTCGTTTTGATATCATGTCGTATGGGATTTTGCTGTTTTCGTTATTTAATTAAATACGAATTATAAAAATTGTGAGGAATGAGAAAAGTATTTTAATATCCTATTGACATTTTAGTTTTATCGAATATGAGTAGTGACTGATTTGATAATATTTTTGTACTAAATAGTACCCAGTCAATAAAGTAGTGTGTAAAATACGATATGGCTACTAAATAAAACATTTCCTATTTTATTTTTCCCATACAAGCATTAATTAATTTTTCAAGATCGATTCGTGTATATCAAGATAATATGTTTGTTACAACGTTAATATTTACGGATGACCAGTACTTTTATTTCAGATGTGTTCTTTATTCATACGCTGATTTAGTTTCTATGGATCTGTTTTCAGAGCTTATAGCGATATCGTCGGTTGTAGACGATGATTTATCGGAGCCGATGCCCGTGCCGTCTCCGCTGTTGTTGTATAGTTATTACGATTTAATAAATTCACTTTGGTAAGGATGCCGCTGATACATTTCAATCTCATGCAATATCAACATCAGCTGTGTCATATTGAGCATGCTTCATCTCGAAACATCTTATTAATCACGATTTTCTTTTGTATTTTATCGCTCCGCTATTGAGTTACTGGACTAGTCTATATTTCTTAAATTACTATTGTACATAATGTATACACTATGTGTCCATTTCTCTATTATGTATATTGATTCTTTGACTTCTTACGTCATCCTCTAAGACATGTCCTAATTCTCAAATCTATCGTTAAATCACATTCGGCTTCTTGCTGTCTTTACATAAACTTACGCTTTCTCTTTCAAACGGAATTAAGTATTTGCTGTGACGGAAACTGTCATAATATTTGACAAGGATACCCGTCATAATATTTGAGAAGACACCGGAAATGGAATTTCGAAAACATTCTTGTTAAATTGAACAAGATTCAATGCGTTCGTCTTGAAAATCTTTTGATTGTAAATATTGTATATTTAAATTGTTATGATAAATTAAAAAGTAAATATTGGATATTTTACCGACATTTCTTGAAAATTCTTTATACTGTGTATCGTTATCATACATATATCTTTTATTATATAGTTGTATTTTAATATTGCAGCAGCTATAATTCGCTATGTTTGCCTTATTTATAAACGTTTGTTATATACATTTAGGTACACTTATTACATAAGCGTTATAGAGGTCGCCAATGTACCATTAAAAGTCGAATGATTGCAAAGCGATCAAAGCACTTTCGAGGATGCGGTATTAGCTCCCTAAAGTGAAAGTGCAATGTCATTGACCCCGAGCGACTGACTTCGTCCACCGCGTGTCCACTACGTGTATGTGTGTTGTGTTACGTAAAATTGTGATATCTTATGACCGTGGGGAAACCCGTATCAATTTTTTTTTTTATTTATTAAGACAATCTTAAATTTTGTTTAGACTCGATTCGATTCGTACTAAAATGTAAATGTAAAACTTCGTTTTTTTTCCCCGTAGGGGGATTACAGATTACGTAATAAATTGCCACAGATAATGCTTTAAATTTATAAAAGTAGATATGCATTTCGAAAGAAAACTTGGTGAGATTTATATTTGAAATACGCAGAATTTAATTTAATTTATTTGTAACATAATTGCAATATTATACAACATATTATTATACAAGACCACGCCACATTATGTATAGGCAAGGATTACAACAGGTTAGAATGGAGTCGAAATCTTTCAAAAAAAAAATCAATTTCGTTACGATTAAATGAAAATTTTATTTCAGTGATAACGTTGTATCAAATTTAGCTTAACTCAAATATCAGTTCAGTGGATAACAAAAAACAATTGAACATCGTAAATTTTACCGGTTTATAATAGAATTGTGGATTTGGATGTTATTTACTAATGCGTTTTGCATAAGCGTTACATCATGCGGAAGAGATTCGAGCCCCAACCAGGTGCCCTTTTGTAAGCATTCGGTTGTCACCGTATCCCCGATAGATGTCGTTATAAAGCCTTCCCAGTTTCAGATGCAATGCGATTACGTAACCTCGTAATACGTAAATTGTCCGCTTAAACACCTGAACTTTCTACATTTCCGGTTTTAATATTTCAATTATTTCTTATAATCTTTTATCATAATGCTTAAATAATTATTCATCTTAATTTCATGCATGCATCATTTAGATAAATATCAAAAATCCTGAATAAATAAAAATTATTCTCTCATTTAATTAATTATTAATATTTCACGCTTATAATATTTTATCGTAAAAACAGTCTTATTATGTAGATGATTAATAATATTTTAAAGATAGCTTTTAGGGAGATATGATAACATTATGTCCAAACCTTATAATTTAAAAAAAAAATTCGAGATCCATTTATTGGTTATAAATAGTGTATGCTACAAAGAAACACCTTAAAAATTATTTCTGACGTATTAATGTCATTAATATTTTGTCAGTTTTTAATTTATTGTCAAACCAACTGGTTTGCATACTTCGTAAATTATAAAATAAAAAAAAACAATAGGAAAAATAGCAAACGCAATGAAGACAATTGTTTGGAGCAAGAGTACGATCTCTAATCAAGCATGCACGCTATAAAATATTTTCATTGTATCAGAGTTTGTGTGAACGGACGTTGGGAATGCGTTTTTATATAGTTCATTAAACCATTGTCTGCCGTCTCAAATAATTGACAGTAAAATGCACTTTATCATCAGTATTTAAATTAATCTTGATCACTTATGATAATCGATTTACGGATATACCCGTAAGTACTAAAAACGAATTAACGAATACCAACACAATATAAACCATTTTTAAATTAAAATCGTTAACGGAAATATGGACGCATACATTGGCGTTACCACGTGTGGTATAAAATGTACGCCACAATTTTCTTATTTATGAACATTTAATTAATTCGTATACACACCTAAGGTTATGTGTCTAAAGAGAACTGCATGGTAACGGACGGTTTTAGAAATCTTATTTATTTAACATATTGCGTTATAAGCACATTTACACGTACTAGAAATATTGTTGAATATAATACTATGAAAATGATACGTCTATTCCTCTTTCGTCTGTTGTTCGAATTGACAATTCAACTTGTTCACATAATATCACACAGTGAAATCTCGTGTCGATCTCATGATTTTCTTTCGCGCAGAGCTTACACGTAAGAGCCCTGTTTAATAACGTCACATTAATGAGGCTGTAGGTGGTATGTGTTAGACTCCTTACTTGGATAAATAGAGAATACCATCAACAATTAATCAATTAACGTTATTATTAATTTAAATTAACGATTAATATCGATTTTTAAAACATGAATATCGAATACAAAAATGCATTTTTTTTTGGAGGCACAGCGTACAATATGAATCATGTGAAAGTAGTAATATACTTGAAAATTATATGCATTTTTTGTCTAGTTAGCGTAGATTTTTTTTTGTTATTAGATGGGAAAATCTTGGAAGAGATACCCTGCCTTCTGAGGAAAGTCAGGTTTATGTGTCTATTATACAAAAAGCATACCGATAGTCGTCTTGGGTGTCTGAAGGAGTCACAGACCCTCAATCCAGAACAAAACAGCGACAGTCGAACCCAGCACAGCGCGAGGGCGCATTCATCGCGATGGTTGGTGTCTAGGAATCGTCTACCTTAGAGTCCTAACCGCCTACGATTCAACACCAACCACTAATGTGGGCTCAGACACTAAATTGATCATTTCACGCAAAGTACTCTGATCCGAGGATAGGTAGCCAAGCAGCACTTGTTCTATGACTTATCAGAGTACCATATAATACGATACTCAAATGTTCATCACATGAATGTTAGTCCGGAGAGGGAATTGAAACATCAAAACCTGATGTAAGAGGCGGGGTTATAACCATTAAATCAATGGGCTAATTATATATGACAGAATTTCAAATGTAAACACCAAAGACGTATGCACTTTCACACGAAAGGGTTAACTTCGTTGCATATTCAGTGAATGAGAATGCTTGTGAAATATAATTGCACGTTTACAAAACCTATAAACTTCGTTCACAATACCTTTGGTAATCATTCCAGAATTGTGGGAAGAATCGAAATTATAAAATAAGCGTGGAATTTAGGCCGATCTTTGTAGAGTTCATCGAAATGATGCAACACACTTGTCCTTTACCGCAACTGTTATAAACTTTTCGGAAAAATGTATTTATCTTTAATTTAAATTTCAATTGTTTACCCTCTCACACAATTAATTAAATGCACTGAAGAATTACCCAATGCACTTTTAATGTACGGGGTGTATGGGATTCGTAATTTTGACGTAAGAAATTTCGATAGAAACTTCAGTATATGTGTCCGAATTTTGTTGTTTCATTATTTTTTAAACTCTTATTTTTACTTAACACATTACTGACCGGTAGCCGATTTGTAGGCCTTTCGTCATCACCGCTAGCCCACGTTTAGCCCGTTATTCTGACTTTTATAGCTGATGCCTATTGAGAGACAAACTTTCAGACGATTATTCAGTTCTTTAACACTACACATTCATTTTTAAATGAAAAAAGAAACCTGTGCGGTGAAGAGTTTATCGAGAAAAACACAACAGGATGAGAGAATTTATTTTTCGTCACCGGTCGATAACGTTTTAACATTGTGAGAAACTGTGATTGAATCTTGACCGATTTTGAATGAAAGCTCATTACTAGTGTAAAACTTAGATTTTTTTAAATTCTATATTATTAATCGGATCCATTTTCCGGGTTTTCGGATTCCTTCCTTTGTCGCACTATACCCAAATGAAACTCCCTCCCCGCTCATGTGTGTTCTCATTCCTTTAACCTTGGGTCTTTTGCGCGGAGCGTGAAGAAGCACCTTGCGAGTCGGCAGGTTGAGGATGGCTGATGCAACAACTTTTTGTGGCTCCAGCCATCTTAGTATTTAGACTCCGCTTCCACTTAATATCAGGTGGAGTGGAGTCGTTTGCACGACCTAAGTATATAAAAAAACAATTCTATATTATTAATCAGTTTTTATAACTCTGGCAAACATAAGCGCACCTTTTTTTTATAAAAATTATATAATGTCGCCGTCATTCCGTATTACGTGAAGTTATCTTTATCTATTAAATCAAAGCCAATCATATGAGATCGTAATATTCTGATTGAGCATGCATAATAATCTTAGATAGATATATAAATAAAACGTTTATTGTCAATAAACAGAACACACACACAAATAGTAAGAAAGAATTTAAGCAAATAGTTTTTAGCTATTTTAAAAAAAATCGGTACACATTGTGCACCGGTGTGTGTGTGCTGCGAAGGTACAAAAGACTGTAGCTCAGTGCACTTTCCACCTGCTGCAGGTGAAGCACTGATTTTCAGCTACTGCCGGCGGTACAGACGCGAAACTAAGTAAATGATTAATAATAAAAAGTATTTTCATTTATATATTAGGGAAATACAGAAAGTAGTCACTTAATTGCGTAAGATATTAGAAATAAAAAATTGGAAACTATTACGGCTACTACGAAGTGGCAGAAATTGTATTATTGTTTTTCTAACAGGAACGATTCAAAATGTTCATATTTCTTATCACTTAACATCACGTGCAATTGAAGTTGAACGTTAACCAATAGTGCATAAAAAAATAATATAGTTTTATGTTTATATATCATAATTCACTATATCAAAACTATAATAATTTGCTGTAATAACGGAAGCAACCATTCAAAACTGTTCACAAAAACGCAACAGCGCATTTCTTATTACGTGATATTTTTCATTCAATATCCTAAAGCTGCTCAGGTATCACACGGTCCAGTTGTTTCTTGAACAAAGACAATTTCAGTTGGTTTGCTAAAAACATATTGTTCACTAGAATTTCAAACAATCAATGTAGAATTGGTCAGTTTGTTATATAATACGGAACTTCCAATAGGGTTGGCGATATTTATTTTCAACGTGGCGTCTAACCATCGTGATCTGATAAGTGGATATGATGATACGCACTGGCCTATAAGAATTTCGTTTTAGATCAGCCTTCCTGTTCATTCTTCGCTTAACTGTCGCGTGATATGTTTTTAAAATTAATTTATTTGTATGATTGTTTCTATTACTCTACCGTACCTATACTTTTTCGAATGTACACGAGCCTTATATCATGAAAGGAATAATTTTATTTTTTTAACGGCTATTGACACTTGACTTTTCACTATATGTTAAGTGACAATGAGGCCGTAGATGGTGTAGCGTGTTCGCCTAGAATACTTTTGGCTCCCACATGACAATTACCGCTGGAACATATAGAAGAATACTCTTATGGCGGAAGATTAACATGTAGGGTCACTTTTAGCCAGGCGGGTACTAGATACCCAATCACCATCCAGACTGTACTACACGTGACCCGGATAAATAAATACGCTAATTCCGGTAGCTGAAAAGAAATTGTTGACGATATATTTCTCAAATAAAACGTTTATAAAGTTTAAATATCGTAAACTACTTAAATAGTTTTTATAACAATCAATAGGTTTTTCACACACACTTTAAATATGTTGTCATGATACTCAATTTGTATTATAAGATGTTGTTAACATAATAAACAAAAATATGATATGTGATTGTTAATAAAAAAATAATTAGAAAAATTTTAATATCAGGCAACATCGTGTATTTCTTAATTAGATATCGATTGACAATTATAATTCCGCATTAAAAAAATCTAAATTGGCGCTTCAATATCATACATTACCGAAAAATAGCGTAATATCGATTTACGTAACTTATTTTCTTCTATGTAAATAAAGTAATAATTTCGTTCGCCTATTATACTTTTTTTTTAAGGAAATTAAAATAAAAAAATATTTTTCACAATACGGCAACCCTGTGCCAAAACATCGGCGTCTCGTGAAAGGCGAGTTCGACGGTTGAGAGGCGTTATTACATCGTTTACTGTATTAAAGGAAAAAGGAATTACGTCATTTCAATAAACACGTCGATCATCTGTGGGTAAGTCTTACCCGAGTTCGGGAAATACCAGAAACTGAACTATTCTTGTCTTCAAGCAAATTTGTAAAAACAAATTTTGGTTGCCCGCACAACGTAGTTATTTGCCGCTTACCTAGTAATACTGAGCTCTCGGGTTTGGTTCCGGGGTCAGACAAATAGTGGAGTCTGGACTGTGATAAGGTTTTCCCGATCTCGCCTGGCTACCTACCACCCTCAATAATAATACGCCTCCATAACGACGTTACTTTTCCGGCAGTTATACATGTGGGGAGACATAATTTTATGAACAAGCACCCTGCAGCGTATGCGTCCTACCTTATTATCACTTAACATCACTACTACCTTATTATCACTTAACATCAGTAAAAATCGATTTCAATTGTTATCTCATAACCGATAAAAAACGGCTTAAAGAGATCGAATTATTTAGTAAATGATTTTTCAAAACTTATATTACATATGGCAGTATGTAAGCATTCTAAAATTTTATCACCGAAGGTTGATAATACTAATTCATACAATATTTAAAACAATAAAAAAACGTTTAGCTATGATAATCTATCTATATCTACAATTTTTTTTTGTATTATTATGTCTTCGTTAAAGCTTTTGATATTGATTGACCCATTTCATACGTCACAAGATGGTCATTTGTTTCATAATAAACAAGCTTTATACATTGTACCATCGAGCGGTGTTCTCAAAGTGAGTTAGAAAGCAGGAAAATGGTAGCAATATGAGACATCAACTCATTGACATGACGCAACTAATGACACAAATAAACTAGACTAAGACTGGAGTTGTTTTGAGGCAGGACGCGGGAAGCTCAGCGGAGTGCACGCCGGTCTGGTTATACTGACGCCGTTGGGTGACGCCGCGCCCGCGGAATCCCACCACTTACACTCAGCCGGGAAAACGCCTCTGGAACCTCCACCCTCAATTCTTAACACTGTATACACGGCCGTCAAAGATGTATTCGCACCCACTGCATCCTCTTATGCGGCGGAGCATTCGTCGCCTCAACTAGCTCTACCCCCACCACCTGTCCCCGCCTTCAAGCCGATGACATGGGGCGCCGTCGACTCGTACGGCGAACCAGCGGCAGCCGACGCTTACCCCGACTACGAGCCAAGAAATCCTCACCCGCCTTTCGACTACGCCTCGTCCAAACACTCGGTAGTTCCATCGCATCATAAGAAAGAGGGCCTGACCCCCGCCAAGATACAGAAGATCAATCATAATCTTAGCAAACTGAACGCACTGTTGAACGACAACGTTCAAAGATCTCTAGAGGACGCCCCGCAATTCAATAGCGAGCGGCTGAAGGAGATGTTTAAGACTGGCCGCGCGTTCCTCCCCACTCCAACTTCCGACAACGACGTCGGCGTGCTCCCCGCCGAGCTGCTGCCCGACCTCGACGTGACCTCTACGTCGACGACCGCGACGAGCACGACCACCGCAGCGACCACGAGCGTCGCAAGACCCAACGCTAACAGGAGAAGAGACGTGAAATTCTACCTGCGCGGGAACAAGATCGTTCAAGTTTGAACAGGACTGATTATTTATTTTTGGGTACGTTGACACGACTTTGACCGACCGGTGTAGCTTGTAGAAGTAACGCAAAACGTTGTGCGTCTATTAGAAGTATATTTAACATTTTATTAACATTTAGATGCACTAACATAAATGTTGCAAACTTTTTTTTTGTAGACGTTTCTTCAAATAAAATATCATCTCTGTCAGTAATTATTTAAAAATTATTGGCATCGAAAAAAATTACTTTCCATTAATTTACTTCAAATTAAAAGCATAACTTATTATTTATTATCTGAATATGGTAGTCCATTTCCGCATGCGATTTCATTGCATAGGATTTAGATAGAAATTTTACATTTTTTAATTATCCGTCTTAGAGAATCTCAGTTTGTTGGAAAGTTAATCTAGATAATCAATTATGTAACTATAACTAGTCTCTCGTCTTCTACAAGCTACACGGTCGAACTAACACGACAAAACGACTGAAATTGTACAGACTAAACGACTTTTACAGACATCTATACTTTTTCATTGGTTACTGTTTTAAATCTCTTTCATATTCATTACGATCTCTATATAAAATTATTATGTAAATAGTTCCATTCAAGGTAAGTTTACAATCGTGTAACATAAACATCATAATGTTAACGATTACCTGTTTCTTTTTCTGCTTTTCTTGTTGTGTTAACTAAACGATATAAATTAAATCACCATTTAAATGTTACGAACCCGAACCAATGCACAGCTAACATTATTCTGACATCATTGACATTAATTCTATTGGTTAATTAACTGTAGGAATTACTTCAGAATATATACCAGTGATGCATATGTTTGCAGATAAGCACAATTTTGTATATGCTATAACTAAAGGTATCACTACACACGGCAAACCCACCTCGCTTTGCCCTGTCAAAGCAAAAAAAAATTAAGTAAAATAATGTTTTGACTGTCCCCATTTGCCGGTTGCAACGTGAAAATACCATTTCGATTCCCAAAATGATATGAGCAGTGGAATCGTGATGGCGGTTGGGTCGTTTCAAACCCAACTGGCTAATGATCAGAGCCAGGACATTCTAACCGAGAACGCTGGAAAATTTAGGTGAAAATAATCAATTTCACCTGCAATTGAAGTAAATAGTCAACACATTGTTGATAAAAAAATATATATTTATACATTCGCCTTTTTTTCCCCCTTTCGTCTTCTCGTCTAATCGACTCAAAATATTTCATCAAAGGTGATATAAATTGTGTTATAAGCAAAAATGTGGATTTATTTCAGTTTGCCTTATAAATACGCCACTACATAATTTAATGTTTAAGTTTAATAAACACCGATACTAACTCGGTATATTTCACAGTGAAATGTCGTTAAATATTGTACAGGAAAAAAACATAACGCTTCTGAACACCCATCCCATATGTATCATGAAAATTATTGTCTTATCGTTTCTTTTTATTACATAGCTTGTGTATTAATTTTCATCTAACATCTATTTTAATTAATGTGTACAAATTGTTTTTTTTTTTTGTTACTAATTTTCCTGTGTTTATAATTAATTGTCTATGGATTTCCTCTTTCTATGATTTTGACTGTTAGACTGGAAAAATTTAATATGCATAAAAATGTTTACATAGCACTGAGCAAATGTCAATTTTAAAATAAATACAGGTGGTAAAATGAACCGCTAGTTCCGTGGAATAAACCTCACGTAATACAATATATTTCGTTTGCTTAAAAGTAAAATAAAAAATTTAAAAAATTAACTTTTAATCATTGTCCCATAAGATCATCATCTCTTAATATAATGTATCTATTCACCGGTAACGTAAATGACAAAATAATTGCACGTAGAAATCATTTCTTTTTTTTTTAAAGAAATGAATTAGTAATAAAATTCCTTCTTTAAAGTTATATTTCATTAACAATTTATTTTATCTTATTGTTAAAATATTCACATTACATACTAAAAGAAGAGGTTTATTTTAATGTATAATTTTGATCACTTAATTTGTAAAATTTTCCTTCTTAAAAGTATACCATCTACGGGCTTTCTTGATCTTTTTATACAATTATTACGTAATTAATGTAAATACATTTACATACTATTGTTACTAGTGAATAGTGACGTATCAAATATTTATATTTATATTTTTCAGAGGTACCATTCTACGGCGCTTCGCTTGGTGCAGAGCAATTGCAGCATTATTACGTATAAGATAGAGTTTCAACTTTGTAAATTTGTGCTCTTCGAAATACTCTTAATGAAGATATTAAATTATAAGCTATTTCGCAACATCGGGAATTCAATAAAAATTTGTAATTATAGTTTTAAGATATTATTAGGAACGAAACTATTACATTTCTTTTTGTATTAAAACTTAATTTAGATGTTTGGTTTTTAAAAAATAACAAATAATATTATGATACTTCCAAGCAATATCACCAATGAAATAATTCATTAATAATTCTTTTTTTACCCAATAAAATTGAAACAACTTTGGGCAAGTACATTATAAACAGAGATTTCGATACGAAATATTCATTGATTTAAAATTGGTATTCAAAAATATGGATACGATAGCTGTATTGTAAATAACAAGCTCAAAAAATTATTTATATTATGATTAATTGATTAAGGAAATTATTAATTTGTAAATAAATTACGTGGGTTGATAATTTATCTCATTTTTCTTTATTACCTACCTGCAACCACTTCAATTTTGTTTTCATTGTCATGAAATTATTCGATTATGTTGACAGGTATAATAATAAAAATTATGTCATATAAAAATTTTAAGGCATTGAAAACAATCTGCCTTTTTAAAACTGCTAGATTTTTTTTTAAGGCCCCTAGCGTAACTTGGTACAATTGATATTTAGTAAAGATCATAAGATTTATTTAAAGTAAGTCGATTGACAAAGATTACGTAATAAATAATATCTAAGAAATTACTTATCCTTCTAAACTTCGGAAGAATTATGTTATTCTATCACTAGATATATTTTTTTTTAAAATTTGAATATGACATCATATTCGAGGTAACCTTATCACAGAATGAACAATTATAAATTAATTCATACAGCTCAGGCAAACGTTATATGCAATCATTTCATGTGGATAGCATTGTTTACTCGTCCATCAATACTTTTTACAAGAAACGAATGAAAACTGGTTCCCATCATGAGGAGAAATTGGAAAATTACAAAATTTTAACAGACATTAACAAAATTAAACAATGGAATATCAACGACATCCACATTTTAAATTAAGTGATATATTATATGTTTAAAAGCATACATTTTGAATAAATATAGTAATAAAAACCTGTCCATTCTGTAAAACGTTGTTTAATCACGTGTAAAAAAAAATTAAAAATTAAGTAATACAAATTTGATTCTGTCCATAAATGGAGAACTGCCCTTTACAATAAAGATACAAAAAATTAATATAGAATATGTCTACGGAATAAAGTTTCCCATCCCTTTTTAGTATAAAGAAATGTATAAATACTATTAAATTTCACTTTGAATTTCTATTAGCATTTTTCTTCGTGCGCTAAGTATTGCAGATAGCTTTTAACAGGCGTCATAAACAATTTTTGGCATCAATGTCTGTGGAACACAAGTTTATTTTATGTACAGATAAACATTTAAAATCAATTTCAATCATTGTCTCCCAGTGATGGTTTTGAACATTTAAATTAAAAGATAAAGCTGTGTTAGGAATACGAGTTTGTCTATTGACAATTTATATATTACTGAAGGACAATATTTAAACGTCTGGAATATGTGGTTTTTATTAATAAAATAATAAAAAAAAATACTATGTGCCTGTGATTTAAAATTAGCAAATTTATACATTGTTAAATTAAATCCTTATATATGTAAAGGCATTAATCACGAGAATAATTTTTAATTACTTTTAACTATTACTAAAACGCTTTAACATTATTATGAATAATTTAAGTACTGCTAAACATCCTTTTGTTTCTTACCTAATATCTTCAGCTATCTCACCGCAATCCGTCCATCTGTTTTATATATTATTTAGAAGAATAAAAAAAAAAGAAATATTTTTTTTAAATGGTTTTTAATGAAGGTATCACATAAATTATATCAATTAAGTGAAAATTCGTTATTTTAATATTATAAATAAACATATATTTCTTCAGTGGGTTCATCTTTCCGATAGATACGGGTACGCGCCCCCGAAGACCACAGCTGTTCGTCAAACATCCATCCAAATAGTGACATTCCCCTCCCCTCTAAATTCCTACCCAATATTCTTAAATTTTTATCCATTAATTCCTATAGTCTCCAACCCGCATGCCCAGCGTGGCGACTTAAGGTCATAAACTCATTAATGAAAGCACATATTATTTTGAGATTATATTTGTATAAATAATATCAAAGAGGAGAAATAATATCTAAGTGGTATTGGAACGTTATACGAAGCAAGAAAAACTCTCACAGTGATACTAAAAGGAAGTAGTTATAGTTCAAAGACATCGTTACATAACCCTCTATAATTGAAGCCTCCCATGATCAGTTCTGTCAGTCACTTCCTACACACCGCTTTTATTTCCTAGCTTCCTATTGTAAGCTATAATCAGACATGTACGCCGTAGATTAAAGAAAAACATTTAGCTTTGAATTTGAACGTTATTATATCATTTTTTAAACGAAAAAAAAAAGTTAATAAAATTTTGTCTTATGTATTCGTTAAGTAAATTAAAAAGAATTAAAGATGGTAGTTAGAAAAGCGGGCTTAGAAACGTCAACCACCACAATTACTTCACCGCTTACGCAGACCTGGAAATCAAATCAGGGATCTCAGTGTCACAAGGCGAACGCGTTATCCGTTACGCTACAGTGGTAGTTAAAATAAGTTTTGAACCTATCTCCTTATAATACAGAAGTAGTTCAGCATCTAATAGTTTTCTGTTAATCAACTAAAAATAGCATACAACGTTCTCTTAAAAGCATATTATTAAAAGAAGAACCAGTTCCTCAACGATGATGTCACATGAATATCCAAATACACAAGCTATTGGCTTCTTTTAAAAAGTTGTTCACATTAATAGAAATAACAGAGAAGAACAATTGATTAGAGCCTACTATCTCAAATTTTCAAAGCAACACTAACCATAAAGTTTCTTTGCAATCTGAATATTAACATATATAAATTACGTAAAAGAATTCAATTTCACCTAATACAGGATGAGGTTGACTTATCCGAAAAAGGATTAACTTTTAAATAAATTAACAAAAACTTCACGTATCGTTTAAACTGATTTGTTTAAATTCGATAAGATTGCATTACTAGCTGTTATATTTTATAAATTTTTAGGCTTCGTGGAGTTTATCCCTCTATGTTCTAAGCAAGATACAAGTGGGGACGGTTATATATGCGACCAGCGACCTATTTCGCTGCGCATATCGATTCAACTGCGGTCTTATACTATCGATGTTGTGGACATGCAATAATTTCGTGTGAGATTTTCAATTCGATTCGATTCTATGTTCGAATTTTAT
>DWQX01002395.1:0-21974 GCA_018245475.1 Pharmacophagus antenor | reverse complement strand
TATATATATAAATAAATATAAATTCAAAAATTTTTTAAGTTGTCAATAGGTTTTAAACAGTTGTATATATAAAAAAAATTACCTCATTAATATACTTATTGTAAGATTTAATATTTGGTATTAATAACGTAAAACAGTTTTAATAGTAATATTAGTTTATTTCTAATTATCTCGTGGCAAATTAATGGATTTGAGTAAGCTATGGACTTTAAATTAGTACTGAACTTACTAATCCATTATGTGGATATAATGTTAACTCTTATCCATTAGGAAAGCTACTCGGGCCGTTCAATTCGCGTGCGTACCCATTTACTTATTTCATGGTGTAATGCACGTGAATACAGCAGAGGAGGTATTTAAAGGCGTATAGATAATATCGAGCGCAATCACTGAATTTACAAGCGGGATATTTGTAAACGCTTGGGCACGCTAAATTCGGTTTATTGTTAATTAGCAAGCCGACCCGAGCATGCCGCCACTCCAATTGTTATTATTGCCCGGTGTAAGGGAGATTTACACTATTATCAGTATGCTAAGCCCATAATGTGAAAATGCCTTTATATATTATGCAATATTATCTCCCATAAATCGTATAATAATTCATCTTTACGTATTTGTGTGCAAGCTGAGGTGATATTTGGAACTGCCTCCGTGGCGCAGTGGCTGCTTACTTACCTGGTAACACATTGATCGCGGGTACGATTCTCGGGCCACATGAAGAGCAGAATTTGATTAATAGTTGTTTTCCACCACGTCGCCTTACTACCAGCCTAAATATCAACCTACCGCGAAATCACCAATGCTGTGTTCCGTCAGTCTAACATATAAGTATTCTGGGCGAGCACGCTTCAATACCCACGACTTCATTGTCGTGCGAAATTAAGGTCAAATATTAGCAAATGATTGACAATAAAAAATCATAGATGCATTTGCTTAAGTGCCATAACATTGCATTAATCGCATAATATTTTACTTCATAATTTGCCGCCTCTCGTTTTTACTAAAAGGCTTTTACGTCTGATATAAAAATTCACACTTCATATATCAATTTCGCCGTACACGCTTTATCCATAAAGTCAGTCGTATATCATGCAAAGTGCGTATTCTGCGGCAGGCACCACTATGATGAGTATATTTGACATATTACACAATGGCTTCGCGTAATAGCTTTATTATACTAGTGAATATAACTGTATATATTTATACAGGAGCTATCTTTTATTCGTATAAAATTAAAATTTCTGACTGACTGACATGTATCCCGACGCACTCCTTAAACCGCTGATCCTAGAGACATGATAATCGGTGGTCGTTTATTTGAAATGTTTAGATGTAGGAAATATTCATGAAAGGGGTATAAAATGTTAATAATTTTATTTATCTGTTATAGGTTTGTACTTAACCGCAATCTCACCAGGTGTTAAGTGATGATGTGGGTTTTGATGGTGATGCACACAAACCTAGAAGTAGCGTATTCAATTTGGTCTTAAAGACACAAACACACACGTTGTATTCGGACGGGACCATTGACGACGGCAAAATATTCCATTCCTTTTATTCTCTGAGTGGATGACTTCGGAAATTGGTATATGTACATACTGTAGAGGGATTAATCTTAATATTAAAAAAAAATACTACGCCCAGATAAGCAGGCGGTTCCCCACGTGAGTAGTGGAATCTGGACGGTTAGTAGACTTAAATAGTTAATAAAATTGAGGTACTATAATAAAAATGTATATTAAGACATTAGTAGTTTGTACTGAAAATATAACTATGTCATTACACATTATTTAACGAATTGGTTTTCGACAAGTAAAACAACATCGCTGCGGTTGGAACGGATAAACTTTTGCACTGCTCTCGAATGTTCCGACACGTTTGACAGGATCCGTTAGCGGCGGAACAACATTTTATGTTGAGATTTTTCACGGATTTCAATTCGTACTCTTTTTTTAATTTAAAAACAATGCTCTTACTTTATTTCATTTTGTCATATTCAAAATTGTAAAAATATTTTTAATACAATCTCGTTTTTCGTATTGAATACTCAATTTTAGGCATCTATTTTATTTTACTATGTATAATACGTGTAACTGCAAAAGTAATATTACACAATTAATATTTTATAATAAAATATAAAAGTAGCCAACTGGAATTGTACAAGAAAAGCTGGCTGAATCAAACGACTGATTTCTTTTTATTAAAACTAGAAATACTTGGTTACGGACCTCAAAAAAATACATAAGAATCGGTACTAACATTTGTGAGCTTCGATGTTATAAACAAACGCATAGATTTATTCAGAAGGTTTATATTTATGAAGTATTTCTGTGAATACCTCTTTGAAATTCCAGTAGTTGAAAAGCTATTCACGAGGAGGACGTAGAACAACCTTCACCTGAATTTATAAAAATAATCGCTAGGTTAGTCAACCTAGATCTAGTGCTAAACTCGAGTCCTTGGACCGTAGAAGGTTTTCCATAATGAAGTGAGTTATAATAATATTTCTGCCATTTTTAAAATTTTCATAAATATTAATTACGAAACAATCTCAAGTATAATTAAATTATAAATGGCTTTTACATTTGAAGTAACTTCATAAAATTACTAAATCAAAGTTATTAATTTCCTATTTCTAAAGTATAAAAACATATTTATATAAAGAGTAGTAATAAATTTATGGGCTAATATTATTCTTTATTTTTGTTATTTTTTATTGAACACATATTTTTATCTCAATTCCAGCTTGTCTATGTGTATTTGCAAGTATTAAATCATTCTTTCTTTCTCTCAACATGTACTCGCGATATACCCTGAATATTTACAATTGTATTAATCATTGGGGTAGTGGAAAAAGGGCGATGAGTCAGAGAATCTAATTACCCAATGCACAGGCGTGAATCGGCCACGCCAGCGCTCGAAGCGACTTGACTGATCGATACCAACAGTCTAGACAAATAAATCGAAGGGGCCAACCAACACGCCAGCTCACTCCACTTGACCAATTATTTGCATGTCATTGTCGACTATTTTCTCGAACTAACAGTGGTTTAGTAGCGACTTCGGTGAAATTTATGTTACCTATTTTAAATTTGATGAATTTACCGACATTACTCCGTTTTAAAAATTTTATTTTTGTATGTCTTAAAACGTATGTTTATAATTTACACCTATTTTCTTAGCAATGGTTATAGAAATACATGACTGAATTCGATAAGTTGCATACTCTTACAGGAAGTTATTTGAAATACCTAACATTAATGTCAATCTTCACAGTAATCAATAAAAGTAATCAATTCGATAATAAATAAAAGAATGGCGTTGTTATTTAGATTTATATTTATTGTTATATAACGAATATTGATTTGATAGACTTTTTCCAATGTCAAAAATTCTAATTCTTGTATATTTATAAATAGCAAATCATGTTAAAATAAAAACTATTTGAAACATTACCTTGAAAATAATGTACGTCTTGGTAATATTAATTAATTAAAATAGATAAGGTTTTACGTTATAGATGCATTTCTGTTGGTACTAAACTGTACCTACAGAAAAGTATATAATATTACTCAAAGCCATCTCAGGCCGTAAAATTTGGCGACTCAACCCTCCGTCAGTTGGTGTTCCTAATCGTCGTATCTATAACAATAGCATTTGTTACACTGTATGAATTCTTATTCTTACTATCCGATCGATCTCTCTGTACTTACTTCGACATTTGATTAATGATTACTATAGACACTGCAAATAATTTGTGAAACATTCATATCATACGAAGTGTTGGAAGCTTCTTCTATTTTGCGTTTACAATTCACTAACATCGCTTAGCTTCGCAGAATATATGCTACAAAAAACATAAAACTACTAAGACGAATGTAAATATGTCCGCAAAATATGTAACAAACAACTCTTTAACGGGAAGAACGATGTTAATAGTGTCACAATAATTGTGTTAAACGAAAAGCAATTAGAAGCGCGGTATATGTTGGAAAGGAAAAAAAAAGTGATCCGAATAAAGCTGCAGATTGAAGCGGACGCATTAAAACGCAATAGATCGCGAGCAATTAGCGCCGGGGCGGACCCGGGGCGGCGCCGAACGAGTGTTGTGCAAAATCGAGCAAAACGTCGCTTGCAATTTCCGAACGAGTGGCCGTAAAGTACGCAAACACGGGGTCCGCCCTCCGACGTACGGCTTATAGCGAAACGCAACAAGAGAAAAAAAAACACAAGCCGTTTGACTCGAAGATAAATCCTAATTGCAATTTAGATAAATCTACGTAGAATCATTAGGATACGTCTGAGAATGAATGAGCCGGAGGCGTTTTTATTACGTAATAAATTGTAAACAATCGCGTCGGGCGCCATGAAACCAGTTTAAAATGTACAAACGAGTAAAATATTATAGTTGTACATTAAACTTCAATTGAAAAAAAGAAACATGATGTTATGTAAACAAAATCTTATTCCACTATTCCTAAATATCTACAAGTGTAATCATCAAAAATACGCTTAACTTAAAGGATTCTCTTTTGGTGTCTTAATACGACTTGATGCAAAATTTATGCCATAGATAAAATTTCAAATAGTGGCAAAACATTAGATATCCTTTAAAAGTCAATGTTTCTTTCATTGTTGTATTAATAATATATAAATTATTACTCAATTGCATTAATTTACCTTTATGATCATTAGGAACTTTTTAAAAATTAGTTTTTCAAACCCAAGCCAAGTTCATTTAGTACAATTACATAAGAGATTTGCTCCTTTGAGGTTCTTTCACATAGATAACCCCTTACATTCTTTTGTCTTTTTTACGCCAATATCCATCCGCTGTGTGTGAATATTGCAAAATAATTTTGCACTGCAGTGAAAAATCTTTTTCGCGTTATACGGCCCGTCAGAGGCGGAATGATTGAGAGCTGCAATCGTCGGCGACGCTGGTGAATTGATTGGGCCCCCTCTCGATATTGCAGCGATGTCCCATCAGCGTGAAATATGTCGAATGCCGGATACATTTTACCTAGTCCGTATAAAATTTTCACGTTAATTACATTCTTTAATGCAAAATCCTATAGTAACAGTTAAAAAAAGGAATAAAATTAACGAATAATTACATTTAAATTTTCGCTCACGTAATTGCTTTTAAAACTATACCAAAAAAAAATCCATTTTACTTCACTCAATTTATACCGCACTATAGTGATTAATACTTTTTAACTGTATACTTTTAAAAATGGGGTGAATCACCCCAGTTGCGTGACGCCCTCGCACGATTGACTCACTTACCAGTAACAAAGGGATCATATGTTGGTTGGGTTACCGTGTTCGTACATTTGTAACCACTGGTAGGGGAAAATGTTGTACAAATGAATGGAAGTACTTTGTTACTGTGCTTACTTTATATTGTAAATATCGGTTCATAATTTTGTAGTTTTAAAAATAAATAACATACTCTATATATAACTTATATATATTAATTTTGAAAATAATTTTAGATTGTGTTTGTTTAATGCACACTTTATTACTGTTTCGTAATAGAGGTACTCGGGTTAACCTATAAAACAAATGAAACTTTCGCGTTTGATAGTCTAATATCATAATATGATATTAGTTAGTTTATTATAATGATACAGTACTAACTTAGAGTATAACATTGTATGAAGGAGACAGTGGAAAATATTAGGTGTGGTCGATCGATGTAAATGCACCCATTAACATGACCGTGAACTCATCGCACCCTTCTTTGATAGCTGTATATTATTGATTATATATTTCTTTATGGTAATATATTAAGAGTGATATTAGTGGATATCTTAAATAACCACGACAACCGTTCAAGTCCAGTGATAATCATTTTGCTTTAAGTTATGTATCAAAATTGCTACTTCTTCTACACATTATAAAATAATTTTCATACTCAATTCTGAAATATAAGTTTTATTATGTAATCATGTTGTCTTGTAGAAAATATTGTTTGTTCTCAGAAAAGAAATAGCCATTTTAAATAACCAATGTCATAAGTTTTTATTTAATAATACATTTCTAACAGCTATAATAACGATCTAACCAAATTAACTATTAACATTTCAGTCGTAAATTTAAGAATCGAGTAAATTTTAGGAAATGACGTATGTATGTTCATTACGGATGCTCGCGAGGGTTGGCGTGGTTTGTTAACAGGCGATGCGGTACTGTCTGACTGACCGCGGATTTGATATTCTGGAAACCATTTGCCGTTGTATTGATTGGAATATGAATACGGTTTACATTTTGGGTATAATAGTTTCTATATTACTATACTAGTGTAAAAAATTTAAAAATATTTTGTACTAAACAAGATTATGTATTTAAAAGTTTGTTATATGCGAGTACACAACTGGTGTAATACGGGCGGAGTTAGTGTCACTAGCCTTAATAACACGGATGGCCCAAGTTCGATTAACGGGCCGCATGAGTAGTAAGGTTTGTATGGTGATAATTTTTATCTAAACTTCGCGGCTACCTACCTTAATGTCAATTCGCCACTATAACAGCATTACTGTGTTCCGGCAGTCATACATGTGAGCCCCACAATATTTTGGATGAGCACGCTTTATCATCTACGGCTTCTATTTTACTTAATATCATGTGAAATAGAGGTCAAATTATTGTATTATATTAACGATAAAAATTGCGTATAATATGCTTAAAAAGGGTTAAATATTGTATGCTTTCCGTTCCTCATTTTAAGTACATAACTATATACAAAGAATAGTAATCAGTTGACTGAAGTTTAATTAAGGTTAGCAGCGGTGGCCACAAAACTGCACCACTCCTGTACGAGCTCATCAAGTATTTCACGGACGCAGGACCATAAAACCGAGCCCGTGCCAAGTTCAACCGTTATTCATAACTCGGAAACTAATTCAACCGAAAACTGTTTTACGGGTAAGCATAAATCGCGGCATGGTTTATTTCAAGGAAAGTTGTACTAAAGTCTCGCCTAACAATTCTCGCTTTTACACCATATTTTTACGGTTACATATATGTGGCAGAGCTTTAAATTACCAACATGACGCGAGAATCCCAAGTAGCGTTATTTATTTAATACGCCAACGCAGCGAGGGAATTGTAATTTATTTCATTTTATGCCCTCCTTGGATTGTTACCTCGTTGGAGAAAATTAAAAATGTTAAAAAAAATTAGACACGTAATCTGACAGAGCAATTTTTGTTCTACATTTATCCTTATGAAAAATGTGTACTTTAGAAAAAAATATTTATTGTCTCCATAATACAAAGTGGTTTTAGTATAATGAAAAATAGAATAATTGTAAATGTCCGTAAAAAATATTTACTTTTATTACAAATTGAAATAGATGACAACAATTATTTTTGCCAGAAATTACTATATTTATTAGAATCTTAACCAACACATAGTTTATAAAATATTAATGATATGTATTGAACATGTCATTGTTATGATGCGCTACAAAAATAATTTTTAAATTCCCAAACACGTACATTTTTTTTTTTGGGAAGGATGGTATTAAGAAGGATTATGCCCTTTAAGTAATCCCCTCTTATGCACGCAATGTTCAATGTACAATGCGTATAAAATACGAAAGAAACAGGCTATGAACGAATTTACTAAATCTTCGAAAACTAGCGGTAAACTGCGACGTCGGGTTCATTCAACCGAATGCACAGATAGAAGCTTAAAGTGGGGGCTATGACGTTGTCAACGTGTGGTAAGTACGCTCCCTGGATTTTCATATTCAATGTTGTCAAACACGGCTAAGTTTCCTCTGCTAAGTGCCGCAGATTAAATATGAAAATGGCGGCGAATAGCTTTATACACCAGCTGTCGAATCTGTAAGCGCGTGGAGCGCGATTAGGAGGATCATTTATCATTGCGTAACATATTGAGAGGCGAAAGGTCGGAGAATTTGTTGCGAAGCTTCATTGATTTTGTTGTTTGTCAGGTGATGTTGTTTTAGAGAATAAAATTATGTATAAGTAGATTAAATTTTGATAAATGTTATTAGACTAAACTTTTATATATTCAATCCGATTATATATTTTACCCGATTTATTTAAACATTCATGTATCCTCTATCAACGTTCACTCATTCTAATAAGGGCAACTTAGAAAAATTATTTATGTATATATATTGGTTTCTTTTGTTCACTTTCCTGATTTTTTTTTAATTCATCATGTCTTTATTTTTCGACTCACCATAAATCGGCTAATAGAGAACAATTGAATCTTATAACAAAAACTGTTATAAAATATAAGACACAATTTTTTTGTCATAATTTAAGATATCTACAAAATTGTGACACATTGGATAAAACATTAAAACAGATGAATGATTTATGTATGGTATAAGTTTGCAGGGTACACCGAACACGAGCCGTCATTTTCCGGCTCGTTAGAAACAGTTAACCGTCAATTCGGTAACGAGGCGAAGTTTCTAGAGGCGAGACCATGCGGCTCGTACCAGGGACGCCTTTGAAAACGGAAACTACCAATTACAACCTTGCTCTCATTAACAATGCATGACCGAAACCAACCTACTTTGTTAAGAACATAGAATTTAGAAGCTGCCATTCGCCCACCTCTCTGGGCGTGGTGATTTATTAAATGTTAAGATTATTTCACTCTAATATATTCACTAATTATCTAGTCCATCCACTCAGTGAATAAAAAGTTTCATTAAAATTTGAACACCCCATTTAGAAGTAAGTTTTCAAAGTGGATTCCTACAAATTACTTAGAACACGCCTTGCAAATGTTATGACTCCAGAACTAGCGGTTTATGCTTTGGGTTTATATATAGTTATAAGTCTTTCACACAATAATTTTGAAGAGTGTGCACAAATATTGTTTGATTTGATACAACTGTCGTCTTTTCACCAACGGATGTATAGATAGACATACGGCTGGCGTTCATACTTTCGTTGTCGATATTCTGCGAACTAACAAAAGCGTATTGCTTCAACCTCCACAATGCGAACAGCGGAGTATCGGAATAGTTTACCGGCGTCAGGGTTTCCGTCCAAAATTGAACTAGAGATTTTTACGAGATAAGCGGTTAATGTTATAGCTCCTCTAGACTAGTATGATCTACCATCATAGACTACACCTCCACTTCCACATAGCATCAAACAGGATCGTCGTTAGGCGGTTCTATGCAATAATAAAAATAACTTTTCAAGCCGTGCATAAGCTGTTTTCAACGCCATAGCTGCGAAGTGTTGGTGACTATTTCAGTAACCCAAACCGAGAAGTTCGACTTGGGCTACCGATGGAATGAGGAGAACTGAGATTTTATTAACTTCAGTTGAGTTTAGGCGAATAAGGCGGTAGACGCGACGCACTTAGGTAGTTAAGTGTGCCCTCAGGCACGCCATTGAATTCTCGCCATATTTTTTTCCCATTTTGTGTTCATCCTTTCTAACTGTTGAAAGGTGGTAATGTAGTTAGATATTAAATTATGATACTTTGCAAAGTAAAATAAAAATCGAAAACTTTTTTGATGTAACATTATTTCAGATCGTCATAGAAATCGATCTATAAAAAATCTTGTTACCAAAAAGCACAATATTACAAAAAAAGCCTTCTTTAAAAAATACGAAATGTCGTAGAATATGAGTAGAAAATCTCACTCGAACCATTTGAATAAACATAAATTTGTAACGTAGGCCGCTGTTTGCGAAACAAGGGTTGAGGATCTCGTGATGCCCCTGCAATATTTACACGAAAAGGATCCCTAACAAAGGTCTTTTGTAACCGAAGCGTCAGCGGAAAAAATATAGTAGAGGTGCACATGAATAGATGTATTTAAATTTCGAACGAATATAATATTTTCATTTTGTTTTCTTTGTCTTTTGGAATACAGTTCGGCAATTTGTTTTCATGCGAAATCTGAATATACTAATTGAATGTAACATATATGTACATATGAAACTTTATTTCATTTACTAATTGAACCCTACATTTAGCTGTATGCCCATATAATTTTATCTATATTATATTGTATTATATCATATTTGGTCCTATGGTCTTCCAAAGTATTTCTCACAAACAGACTGTCAAGTTTTAATATTATAAACAGACATTTAGATTTTATATACGAAAAAACAAATTTGTAATCTGAAAGTAACTTCATATATAAAGCTTATATTTGTAGATCACACACGTAAAGTTTATATCGAGAAACATAAAAATTTAACTACAATGTAAATACCAAAATCACTTAATCAATTACTTATCCGTTGCAAGTAACCAATTAATTGCTTTCTTACAACGAAAGTAAAATGAGTCGGAATACATTACAGTATAATTTTTTTCCCTCAAATAAAATGAAACAATCATTGGGTGCCGTCTTCAGACAAAATCACTATATAACATTTTAAATCCTCGAATTCAACACACGCCTTTGACGAAATGAATTGCAAACACAAGGCTATCCCATTTAGTCCGCGTACTTTGCGCGAATTCCTTACAATCGGTGAAACAATTTTCACCTTTATCTGAATGCGCTACGCACTACTTTGGCTCAGCATTTGGTTACAAAATTTTCATTGGACGACCGTATTATACGTGTTCCGTAAATTCTTTGCCTGTTCAATCTATTGCGGAGACTACTTTAGTTGATGGCACTGAATGATATTGACAGCGGAAAAAATTCATGAAGCTTTTTAGATAAATGAAGTAAACCGCATGACATAGATCGGATAGGAGTAATTTGAAATGTACAACATCTCTCTTTCCATTCTATATTTCCTTTTAAAAATTATAGTTTAGTTTCTTGTTTATACTGTCGAACTTAGTTGTGTGCTAATAGTGTTATGCTTCTGATTAACGGGTACTCCAATTAGAGATTCTAAAACGTTAATGAGACACCTTTTTTCTCAATACGACGAGCGCAAGGTATATCTGTGTATACATCTTAAGTACCATTGTGTTATGGGCATTACAAACACAATAACCAAATGAATATTCTACTATTATCTCGATTTTATTTAAAAAATGTCAATAACATATTGTATTGAAAAATTACGCACGTCTGGCAATAAATTTATAAATAAAAAAGGTAAATTTACTCCGTAAGTCTACAGTGTTTTGTAAATGCATGAATGTTTATATCTAAGAAGCATTCATAACGTGCTTTCATCTCAATTGTTACATCAAATTTAGTGATGTAAAAGAAATAAATTTGTTCAGATCCAGACGTAATACAATGCCTGACGAAATACTCTTTCAGCAGACCGCATTCGATTTGCAATAGTGATGCGCCGATGGATCAAAACTTCCCCAACCCCTCCACCGCCACCCCGCGTTCCCTACAACGTTGTATAGAAAGTGGATTCACATTTCCCGTCACGACGGCGACAATGCGAAATTTTCAATCGTAACGAATAAAATTCTGTATGCATGCGACGCGCTGAATTTCCGAATGCCATTCGTATCTGTACACGGATAGTATTAAAATGTCACATACAACAATATTCACCAGCGATATTGGAATGTGAAAATCTAAGGTAAGTATTCGGAGAACATAGGATTCTAATTCTATTATTCTAAATAATATATTTAATTCTAAATTCGAAATGTCAAAATGTAAAAAATGTAGGAGTATAGAATTTCAATATTTCGTATATTGTAATAACACTTTATATTAATATATATCATAAGTATCTTTATTTTGGGCCATTGGTTTTCTTTACCATGTAGTTATACAAGGTAGGTAGTTTTATCACGTACAAGAAGGAACAAATAGATATTAGTCAGCCGGGTAATGCAATTATTTTTACTGCAATATTTGGTAGCCGATATTAAATTAAATAGACGTGACTGGCCCATTGGTGTAATGATAATAACTTCACCTCTTACACCAGGGGCGCGGGTTCGATTCCCGCTCAGAACAAACATTTATGTGATGAACATTTGTGTTTGTTCTGCGTCTGGTTGTTGTATATTGATTAATGATAACCCATACTATAGGTGCTGCTGTACCTATATTGGAATCGATGTACTATGTGTGAAAAAAAATGGCATTTTATTTCAAAATTTTGTTTAGAATATCAAGGACTTCGAAATTTGGATATTATGAAAAATATAAAAAAGAAATTCTTTTTAAAAAGGCTACTTTTCGAAAGCCAGTATGTATATTTTACATAAATTACATGAATTTCTGAAATGAATTTTAAAAAAAATTAATAAAATATTTTCTAAAGCATTTTTGAAGAGCCACGTATCAAATTAAAAACTTTTTACACTTAATTTGAAAATTCTTTGCGAGCTATACAGCACAAAATCTATGTAAAATAGAGACTAAAAACAGGAGTAAGTTTTTATCTTCAATGTAAGAGCGTCTCCAAGGAGCTTATGCAGATCTCAAGTTCACGGAGTGGCTTTACGCTTACTCTAAATTTCTCTTGTCAAAAGTTCTAGGTGCAAAGCTGCGCTATTTTTAAAAGCTTTACTTGTAACTAAACTAAACTTTTGAAAACAGATTAGTTTCTTGAAAGTATCCACTAATTTATCGTGAATATTTTGTACGTTTACGTACAGTTTTTTGTTTCTTATTTCATAACGTAAATAATAAATAAATTTGCTGAAAAATGGAATCAGCGATAAACTGAGTAACTCAAAAGGTGGAACAAAAATTATAACCAAGTGCAGAATCAATCTTTTCGATAATTTTTTTTTTTTAGTTTAAAAACATTTCCAGCCCTGTAACTAGGGAACTAATTTCTTATTCTTAACATTATGTGTCAATTAAGGTTAAGTGTTAGTCTATGCCGATAAAAAACAAGGTTCGAACACGTGGTAGAATCTAGCTTGATTTAAAACGTATGTAATTAAAGTATGAAAGATTCGAATGGATCGTAAATCATGGTTTGACGTAATATTACCATAAACAGCATTTGACCGTTATAACTCCAGTAATTGTACCGATCATTGATAACTGTAATCGTTGAACTACAAAGAAGGAATAAATATTAGCAAAAAAACTCTCATCAGTGTCCATAAAATTTAAGAGGATATATTTCTTTTAATGCAAACGAACACTTTTGTTTCGCGAAACGAAACCGTAATTAAGAATTTACTTGTGTTTCATTATACTTTTCGCCACATCTCGGCGGTCGAGTGTAATTAACGATTCCAATTAATACGCCACGACCAACATTTTACGTAACGAACCGCTAACAAACACAATTTTGTTTATTTTACAACGGTTCAGTTGGCGAAACTTTCTTGAAACGATTTCGGACCAGTTTCTGTTTCGGATGGGAAATATTGCCAGACTGCTCAAAACTCCGACTTTAGTTTTGTTAAGCAAGTGAAAATGTATTTATTTGTATTAACATAGCTTAATACATACTATTAATGCGTGTTACACGTGTAGTCGTTTTGTAATAAATTTGCATTTGCATCAAGTGTGTAATAAGTCATTTGTATTGAAATGATATTGGGTGTTATGTGTATACTGTCAATTTGTCATCATAATGGTATTACTGTTCCGGCAGTCGCACATAAGAGAGACAGAATATTCTGAGCAAGCACGCTTCAACGTCTTCAGAATTAATGAAAGTCGCGAAACGTGTTCTGAAACTTAAACTCAATGTTAGCCTTTGTAGATGAAACTAATAAAAATTTTAAATGTTACAATAATATAAAGTGATATCTGTGTTCCAACTAACAGATAACCACTAAGTATAACTGCGAGAATGCAATCGAATTAAGTCGAGAAATCGAAATCTTTTAGCTCTAGAAAGTTCATGAATAGATCACTGAAGGAAAAATAAAAAACTAATTCTGCATAAAGTCACGCAGTATTATGTCCACAAACAATGGAGTTTGCTCCAAGTTACAATGAGGGAGATGTAACAATGGAAACGATTTATTTATCATACCCACGTCACGTTCAGTTCGGGAAGGAGACGTTATGTGTGTTGGCACCGTGAAGATAAAGTGTCCACCGCAGTCAACTGCCGCATCGTCACTTTATTGGATTACATTTTTTTGTTGTTACTTTCATTTTAGTATATCGATGTTCGATGTGAGAGAGACGCTACACTCATGTACGTCATAATACATTTTCAACAAAAATTGTTCGATGATAAATGTAACCACCGTAAAATTTTATCGGGTTTTTATTTTTTTTTAAGACAAAACAAAAGTGAAACGGTCTGTGTTCCCTCTCCCTCCATCTCAATTATTACGTTTAATCAATTTAATTAATTCATATACAGTGTAGATATAATCAATGTTTAAATAATCATTGTAATCAACATCATATTATATGATCATCATACAATCAACAACACTATAAAGAACAGCAAATAAACGTTATAATCAAAGTCAAAATAAAGATAGTTATTTACGGACTCAAAACAAATGAAAAACTCGAGTAAGCTTTATAGAGATAACAAAAACTAATAGAGATAACATTGGACGAATCTAGGAGCTTTCCGAAAACTCAACAAAGGCCGTAGAGAAATTAATAAGAAACCAAAAATAAACACAAGTTGATCGTAACAAACGTAAAAGAATGACAATATCTGAAGAATGAAGCGGTACAAAGAAAACCAACATGCCCCGTCTGAAAATTGGGACGCAGAAACGGAAAAAGAGGCAAACAAAAACATTTTGATTAGTGTGAGCCTAGTTTCGCTTTTATTTGGGAAAATAGAGCACGCTTCTGCAAGTTTCGCGGTTCCTTTGGCCAATTCGACCTGATAACCGGGGTATGGAGTTATGACAAAGCGAAGCGAGGGACTGAGAACCTTACATGTCCCAGATTGTTGCGTATAGCAACGTCATAATTGTACTTACTTATCGGTAAAAGGCTAACACTTTACCTCGATTTCACCTGATAATGAAGTGACAATAGGGGCCTTAGATGGTAAAGCGTGTTCATCCAAAATATATTTGGCTCTCACGTGTATGATTGCCGGAACACAGCAATACTGTTATGGCGACAGATTGATATTGAGAGTAATAGCTAGCCAAAAACCCTACTTCCTTCCAGAGTCCACTATTTCTGCGGTCCAGGAATCAAACCCGGATCCTCCGCCGCACGAGGCGAGGATCCGGGTTTGATAAAGGTAAACCACTGCGCCACGGAGGCAGTCAAAATTGTATATATGCAATCATGCCGTTATTAACAAAGATATAAAACTTGTAACTTGTACGGAGATACCGCCTTTGAACTGGTGCACTAAAAAAATAAGTGAACGCTTTTTGTTTTTTATACTATCCATAAACATGTAAGAAAAAATGAGTGTTTCTAATGTAATTTTAAATTTATTTTAATTTAACCATCGCAAAAAGTATGTGAATTAGTATCAAATAACGCATTCAGAACTTTTAACCGTTAATTACAATTAAAACAAAAAAAATCCATTATTGCATTTTCGGCGAATAGAATAATTTTCATCAGACAATGACGCTATTGTTTAGATTCAGCGACGGACGGTTTTTAATATTATGCGCATATAAAAGTATTTTTTTAATATTCTTTACTATTGTTTTAGTGTGAATTTTTAATATATCAGCTACCACAAGCTTTCACATTTCGTTCAATGCAAATTCTGTTACATTAGAAGCATTACTATTTGATATTTAAATTTATACTTCCAATTTCAATCGATTCTTTTAAGTGGTTGATAGATTTTTAAACCTAGATTTATGTTACATCAAAACACTAAATCTAAACTTAACGCAGTCTAAGCTTATACGTTATTTCGAATAAGTTTTATTAAGTAACATTGAACTGTTAATATTTTCACGATCGGAAAAATATAACAAATAACTTAAGATATGTTTTGTGAGATTTGAGTTATTTGATATCATATCCCAACTATATGATATTAAAAATGTAATGATAAGTAATACGTAACGAAACTTTATAAGGCAGATCAGAAAGTTATATAACGAGTATAATATTGCCGACAACAATATTATCCACACTTAAACTTTATATTTTATAAATTTTTTATACTCACGTAGCGGTTGTGATTGGGTGGGTAACGAAAAGTAATGAATAACCATAATCAATTCAAATGAACTGCATTCATTTTTAACATTTTCCAAGTAAAATTATATTTATGGAGACATTTAAATACAATATCGCATAATAATTTCTTGTGATAATAAGTATCATATCAATTATAAACTGCTAATAAAGTCATTATAGATACGGAATATTGTTTATAATGAAATGAGTAATGTTCTTGACTTCAAAGATTTATTTTTAAAAATAGTAAATTTCACATGCCTACAATGTAGACACAAAATAATTATTACTTTTAAAAATACCATGTCATTATAATATGCAGCATGAGTCGGGACCACAGACAATAACGTTGAATTTGCATATGATCGGGCAATCTCTTTACATGAATAACAAATATTTGAATATGGAATGACGTTGTGCTCGTAATATGTAATACGAAAATACTACATACGTTCTATGAAGCCCTGATACACATAAAAATTAACTGTGGAGACTAACCATGCTGATGCTACACCTGTGTGTTATTTTTTTAAATTTAAGAAGAATTATGCTTGTTTATTTTCTTTATAGTAGTTATACACCACGTTTTAATCCAATACGGACTAATTAAAAGCTACCAGTGATTAAAATTGGAAATATAACTCATATAAGGACGCGTAACCCGACTAAAAAATTTGTCAACGAAAAATAGCAGCAGACACCCACCGCAGAAGAAAGATGTACATACGAGTGGGTAACTGTAAAAGTTGCCGGCATATGCTTAACTATACCCTGGTGTATAGAATACCAAACGTCTCTTCTCCATGATTGATTTTTTTTTATCATCAGAAAGTACTAATGAATGCCATAGCTTTATTATATATAACACTATTTGACATTTACTTCATACCTGAAAACAACACGCATTTCTCTCAAAGTACAATTTGATAAATAAACGTGTTTAAAATATTTTAAAACATTGTTGACTGTAAACGTCACATAATGACTTTCGATAACCTAATGTAATTAACGAATTGTAATTACTGTTTGTTAGTTTACTGAAATGATCTTAGAAGCTCACTTAAAAGCAAACACACGCTTTATTTTTTAGAAAAAGAATCCGATCAACGATGTGTTTATATACAAAGAAACAAACTTGTGACTCTTTCAGCTACAGTTTTTCATCTCATTATCAGATTGGGCGAGCGATGGTGGGTGCAACCGAAAAGTTTTCATTAGCGAAAGAGCCAATGTTGCAACGTTCCTTTGTCGCTGTGTCGGCGTACGGAAAGAAAAAAAAGACAAGAGACGAATATACGCGTTCTACTTTTCTTTCGTTTTTACAAAGAATGTGTAGTGGGGAAATGGTTGTCTGGGAAATAATGAAGCGACTCCGTAATATGAGTCCATGCACTGCGGATACACAGCGGGAACGGGGATTATTTGTAAAAAGAATTGCAATTTTTATGACGATTCCGTCGTTTAAAGAAAACGGCTTGCGTTTATCGTCTCGATGTTGAACAACGGCTAAAGATTTCTCGTAAATTTAATAGTACTACGTGTAAATAAGAAATCTGCAATTCTGTTATTACTAATTTTTTTTATTAAAGATTGCTTCTTAGACAACATGACATTATAACATATTCAACACTATGCATCTCAAGTACATATGTCTTAGATTGTTTAATCGATTTTCGATTGACGAAAATTGTTACATAGATACTGATTTCAAAAATCATCCCTTTTTTACATCTTGTCTATATATTCATTACACTATCGTGTCCATTAATTAATTAATAAGGATAAAACCATGAAATCTGAATATATAATGCTCTCTTCTTAGATGATTAAAAACGATAGTAGATTTTACAATGATATCTTACATTGGAAATATTCGTAGTATTAAGTGTAATATTGATGTATAACAAAAGTTAATAAGTTTTTTTATTTGACGGTCTGCCTAGTGGTGGAAGTTTAGCGTAGCCTGTGGACGTTAGCAAATACCAGGGCATAAGAAGCGTGTTGTCGCCTTCCACACTGTAGCTCTATGAGAAAACCTCGATAGGAAATTCCATAGTCTAGTCGTCTTTGGGAGAAAATTACTTAATGCTATATAGAATTCCGTAACAATAAATTTGTATATGTATATTGCGGGGGTATACGATTCCTGAAAATCAACACGCTCACTCTGCATATTCTGATTAAATTCCATTCTCCAATTATCCCTGCGTTGATTAAAATCGTGTTAATTCGACCTGGGAGGTTCGCGCGATATTGCGTCGGTGGCTTTGTGTAGTTTCCGCCGCGCGTCAGTTTTTCGTACTGATGAATGTAGCGAAACTGAAAAATTTTAATCAACAGCTCGGTTATACGGTTGTGATAGGTTTCTGAACGTGCACAATGCTACGTTTTTTTTTCATCTGACGTTATTTTTTTTTTGTTTACATGTTTCTAGTTTAAGATTTATTAAAAATGTATAATATAACAGAGCTTCTTTTCGTTCAGAAAATGGACATTTAAAATCTTAATTAACATAATGTTAAGTGAAAACGAGGCCTAAGACGGTAAAGCGTGCTGGTCTCAAAAACTTCTGGCTCTTCGATGTATGACGCACAGCAATGATGTTGTGACTGCAGGTTGATTAGAAACTCTACCACCATCCACACTCCATTTCTCTTTTCGCCTTGAAATCGATCCCAAGAAGTTCGTTACAATGTAACAAGCAAAGCACTGCGTCATAGAGGTTTATTTTCTCGAATACTTTTTTTAACATAAAATTGATTTTGTTAAAATTAAACAACTTATTCGTCGATTTACAAATTTATAATAAATTTTTGTCCTTTATCTAGCCTACAAAATATGATTTGTAGGTATTCCATTAAATTTTTGTCCATCTTTCTCGACCAACTTATGCCTAGTTTTACGACTTCATAGAATTGCTAAAAATATCTAACACAACCAAAAACGGTCGAAAGATATGACCTGATTTTATAACGTCAACGGCAATGTCTAGTCTTTTCCCAAATGTTCGCGAACAGACGCCCCCAGGGTATCAGACAAAGCGCGTCAGACACAATGAAAGCGTTTCGGCGATGCTTGAATAACCCGCCTAACTTTCTGTTTGCCCGCCATTTGTAATTGTCTATGGTTTAATCGGATTCGCTTTTGGGCTTATTCCAATTCACGCATTGCAGATTTATGACAGGGGGCATTATTTCGTGTTCATCGGTGTCAGTGAAATGGAATAGTGACAGAATGTATAAATTACTTTTTCATACTATCAACAATACTTTATTACACTTTGTAGTATATTGGATCGTAATAACATAACATTAGTAATAAATATTTATCATTTTCTCAGGTTTCTTTTTAAGCTAATAATTGTTCAATTTTCCCATTTATTTAATATGTACATTAAAGTTTCTTTAATTTTTAATTAAATATAATATTTATTCGATAAATTTAAAGTACATTTCTAAATTAATGGCATACTACTTTATTCAATTACATTAAAAGGTACAACATTAGCGGTCCATAAATATCACAGATTCATGTCGTTTATTAACTTATGGTTTAATTTTCCTCTTACGTCATCCCCTTGCCCATAAAATCTGATATGTTATTAGCGTGAGTAACAGAGTAAATATAATAACTCGTAATCAGCACATAACGACGCCTTTTAATATAGGACATCCGTGCCTGGTTTAAAAATGGTTTGGTTGGAAAAAGGAACTGCTCTTGATTCTGCTTTCATTATGTAAGATAATACAATATTGTTGTCTCTGTATGCTTCCTTTGATATAAAAGGAACAGGATTCAAAGTAGTTAAAAGTGAACGTATTCCAATTCCGCGAGCCTTGAGTCCTACGAAAATGTTAAAGTCGTAAATAAGACTAACAGCAAATACATTATTCGAATCTAAGCTATAAAACAATATTTAAGTGGCAGATTTTATAGCATATAAATTTCCCCCCTCTTACACAATACAAGCTAATTTCATGAAATTTCAAAGAATCTGTTTCTTGATAGCAAGAAGCGATCGTTAGAACCAACAAGAGGTCGAATAAAACTTTTTTAAAGTAAAAACTGCTGCGTCACGATACAAGATTTAGTGCTCGAATGTATTCATGACTCACATGGGGACGCGAGTGACTCATCATTGCTAAACATTATAACAACCCCTGCTCGACCCCATTAAGTATGCTGTTGAGGTTTCACAAATGTCATTACCCATGGAAATGTCATTAGGTTGTTGTTTTTTTAAATATCGTGGACTAATGACATGGCCAGTTGTAATTTGAAACATATTATAAGAGGTAGATTTTTTTTAAGAAAGCTTTTAGATTCAATTAGGTTCTAACAAATATTTTTATTCTTCAATATAATTATCGACATACTCTCTCATTTTGCCGCTATGACAGCATTTCTGTATACCGGCATGCTTATATGAGTGCGCCAAAATTATTGTGGACAAATAAACTTTTTTCTCACAGGAGAAGTCGAGCCTAAATGTTAGTAGAACCGACAAAAAAACGACATTTGAATATGTATATTTGTTCAAATGCGGTATGAAACAATATTAGCATTAATAAATTTTATAAATCATAAAAATATTTGTACATATCCAACTTCTAATCAAGTTCTCTTGAAATGGCAATATCACAAACAGAATCGCAAGTAGACACTTATTGATGAAGTCGGTCGTTTACAGTTCAATAAACAGCTAACGTCTATTGTAGCATCGCACTAGGCTATATAATATCTGTTTCTTTATAGTATCTTGTTTCCAGATACTACAGGGTAACGAACAAAGGTAGATGGCGAATAATCCGATATAAGGAAAAAACATATCGAATTGTATTCAAATCTAGTGTTCTATCTAGTGTTAGCTCAGGAATTTTTTCTTTAGGACAGACATCTGTAAATTTTTTTTTGTCCGCTAGCAAAATTCAATACATACACTATTACTATTTTTTATGATTCTATTTAACGCTATTAATAATTATGACATTAGAGAATATAAGACTTTATTATTCAAAATAATAAAAATTCAACATGACCGGCGCAGGTTATTATTCTCGCAGAATACAATTTATACCCGCTTTTGAACGTAATTTTACTACTTTTTTTTTATTAAAAATTATACAAATTTATTAAAAAAAATGCATTTTTTAAGAATCTAGCACGTTCAATAACTACTAGTATAAGTATCTCTATGTTTCAACTCTATTAATATTTTTAAGAGTTAAAACATTTATGTACAAAACAGAAAAATATTCACTTACTATGACAAAAGAGACAATTTCTAATTTACATCACACATTGTAGTCAAAATTAGACTTATAAACAAGAAATCTTAAAGTTTCGGTTCATCCAAATAATAAAACATCCTTTAAATAAAAAAGAGTGTCCAAGCAGTCACAACAGAATTATAATAAAGTCAAGGCTGGATTTTAAGCAAAACAATAAGGTACATAATTACCCAATTACGTTTGCTCTTGAGGGTTGAAGTCTGTTTGTATTGATTCACTCCCACTCCGTATAGTGCCCGGAGGTAACGGAAGGGTCTTTACAAAAGAGTAATAGCTCCCTGGGGAGGCGTCGAGTTCGGTCGACGGCATCCTCTTCATGAGTGCGAGGAAACTTCGAACTTATTTTGTCTCACTTAAGGTGGTACAATTGATATGCAGTCGACCGTACATATTTCTCACCTTCCATGTCTACTATTTTACCTTACAGTTTATTATAGTCCGTTTCGTAAATTTCATAAACTTAAAATTTATGATGAAGTTTCAGATTGCCCTTTTCTAAATGCTGTAACTTATTCTCCTTTACGTAATGTTATTTTAACGTTTAGAATCATTTGTGGTGATTCTGTTAATAACTTTATACTTTGTAGCTATAAGATGTGACATATTTTAACGCGAGAATAGTACAGAAGATTGTTTAGATTTTAATAACCGATTTACACCGTCAGATG
>DWQX01002394.1:0-21974 GCA_018245475.1 Pharmacophagus antenor | reverse complement strand
GATATCTTCCCTTTACCACAACACCAGATTGATGGTGTAAGATTCCTGTTTCGACAATTTAAGAAGGTATTTCTTTTACATAATGTTACTAATCTTTCAATGTCAAAATAATGCATTATTATCCTTATTTATCTATTAAAATGTACCTCAATTTTTAATCCATTCATAGTCGAAGAATTCTACATGTTTTACCTTATCTACATAAAAATGAGTCATTTGTCACATCCTCGAAAGCAATATAAACAGTTAAAGAAGGAAATCTAAAACAGACTCGGTTTGCCACCTCTCACTCACCATTCAAGTTACGGGATAAATGTCATACCGCCCAAATAGCGCCTTCTCGATGTGAAGGTCTAATAATACGTTTCTGTGATGTATGATACAACAAAGACATTCACTGCTGTAATTAATATGTTTTTTATTTTTTAATGAAGTGATTAGAACCAGAAATTTGGTAAGTCTAATATAGTGCAATGACTGCTTTCCTTGTTAATGTGGAAGTAGTCACATGATAGTGGTAAGTTTTTTTAAACTACCTGGCTACCTACCACCATCAATCAATGTTATTCTGCCTCATGGTGAACTAACAAAAACCAGACTAATATTTCTTCATGGCTTTAAACAGTTGAGCTGTTAAAGATATGGATTATCACAAATAATGTTATCACTCTTCTTTTTAACTTTGTACATTAAACTCTGAACCACTCATTCATATTTCTGCTTTTCTCTAAATTAATGATTAATATTTTTGATAATAGAAAAAGCCTGGAGTGATACTATGCAACCCAGAGGGTTATGGCAAAACTTTGCAAGTTACATTGTTCTTGGAAACAGCTCGCAAGTTACTGGATAATCCCATATTAATTCTATGTGAGAATGATAATGTTGTGGAAAACTGGATGCGTAATCTGAGAAAATGGACTAATTATAAAGAAGGTATAGTATATGATAATTTTTCTTTGATTATTATTAACTGAAGCACATACTAGGAGATATTTATAGATCTTTAAAAAGAAAACTCTACTATTTATCTAATGTTAATTCTTTGATTATTTAAAGTTCTATTTATGTTACGTTCTTATAGTCCTAGAAAAAATATTGTTCCATTTCAGATGACATTGTGCTTGATTCGCCCCATGTATATGTGAAGAAGTTAATATTTCTCAAGAAGGGAACGCATCTGTCGCCGCCGTACATCCGCCGGGATTGGGGTATGGTCATTTTTAAAAACGACTTTGTACCAAAAGAGATTATAAAATCACAAATCAAGGCTTCCTATAAGATCTGGTTGACAACGATTGATATGCGGGTAAGATTACTATAGTTGTTAAAGGAAACGGAAGTCATACCTTTATGGTGTGCAGCTTTGTCTTAATATATATAACTTTTAAAAATTGGACATGATTCACCATTTTATTTGTGAACTTAACAAATATAAGCATTAAGTTTATGAGGTATCTAAAAATCTTCAATTGTGTGTAATGGAAATTTTTTTATTGGTTCTGAACTAATAACTTAGATATCATCCGATCTTAAGTAACAATCAGCCCTAGATGGCAAAGAGTGCTCAGTCAGAATACTTCTAATTGCTGTGTAATAATGCTGTTATGGCGACAGATTAACATTGTGGGTGGTAGTCAAGTGGATTTAAGAAACCTTACCACTATCCAGATTTCACTGCTTCAATGGCCCGGGCATCAAATTTGGGACCTCCGCGTTAAACCACTGCGCCATAGAGACAGTCACTAAATAGCAGCATTTATATATAGCATACTTATGGTATTCACCGAAAAATTATAACTTTAATGATCTATACAAGACGTGGTTTATTTTATTCTAATATAAAAAAGAAGAGCTTTGGCCTCAGCTTTTAGAATATTTATTTTGACATATTACAGTTGTTAATATATATATTGACTATTAACCATATTATTATTACTAATTCCAGAAAGACTTAGATATGTTCAACTTGATCTACAGCTGGCTATACACCGAGAAGAAATTCAATGTTGACAGATTTTTAGATGCAATACCGAACTCCATGAGACCATTGAACCGTATGAAGCTGTTAAGTTCGTTCATGGACGATGTTGTCATCATAAGGAATGAATTTCAACCAATAATGAAACCAGAGGTAAACATGAATATATATGTAATTCCATTTTGGAAGTCAATAATTTTTCATCTTTATAACTTAATCTCCTATTTCATTCCATTGTAATAGAACTGTTTATACTTATTTCTCAAATTGTATAAATTAGTTGATAGTGGTCAATAGATGTTGCTATTTAAATAAAATTATTATGTTATCATGAAAACTTTTGCATATAAATTTTATTTATTATTTATGTAATACTTTAATAAAATTTTAGATAATGCACGATTCGTTAAACGCAATACCGAGAGTGTCAAGGAAAAATAAAGATGCAACTGGCACTAAAATCAAACGTTCAAAGAAAAAGGTGGTAGCGGATTCTTGTGTTGCGGTCACAGATAATACAATTGCTAATGCTACCTCAAAACCTAACGACACAATAACAACGACCAATATTGATGAAAAGGAAAATGGAAATATTCTAGTAAGTGAATGCAACATAACTGATAAATATAAGAAAGATGAGGTAGAAACTAAGAAGGCAGATGAGATGGATGCTGTGAAGACAGAAGATATGGATGTGGAAACTTTTATTCGCAATAGAAAACCTATAGAATGTAAAGAATACGAATGTATAAACGTCGATAACTGTACAGATGCTAACAGTCAAGATTTGAACTTTGCTGAAGCTGTTAAAGAGATTGTGCGAAGCGAAAATGACAGAGCGGTTAGTGATGAAAATAATTGTGAAAGTGTTGACAGTAGCAAGAATAATGATGGTGTAAATTTATCACATCCCAGTGAGCAATTAACTCATATAGACGAGAAACTATCCGGTGATGTTGATGTTGCATGTACTAATAAGGAACCTTGTATTGATAAAGAAGTTATACCATTATCAGTTAATGTAACAAATAAGGATAATGACCACAATGTCGTCGGAGAACATAATAATTACACTTGCCAAGACCAAAAAACAGAAAATGGTGATAAAGATAAGCTCGAAATTGAGCGCCAAGTGAAAGAAAATAGTAAAAGAAATATAGAACATAAAATATCTGAAATGGAGGAGAAAACCATGAAGAAGTTCAAAGGTTCCTTGCTAGACAGTTTCTTTTAGAATCGACAATGAATTTTAAATGTATATCTGCGATCAAAATAATAATATGTATGATTTTCTCTTCAATTGTAACATCCTTGCTGTTAAAATGAAATGGTTAGTTGCAATCAGTAAAATAATATTATTATACTGAAGTTAATACTAGAAAAAAAATATCACTGTATGACTTGAAAAATTATTTATTTATATTTTAAAATCCATTTCAATTCAATCGAAATCAATTCAAAACATTAAAATATGTGAAGTAGAGAAATTAAAATGTTAAGATATTCAATTCAATATGTAATTGAAGATGTTGATCAACCAAGCTATTATTGTTTTGATCGCTTTATATTTATATGATATACATGTGTTAGGTTAAGTATGTTCAACATGAAATTTTAGTCTTAACATGTAACATAATGAATTGGTGTTGCTACTTTATAGAAGTTTACGATTCATTATATTTACAGATTTATTGATAACACACTTATATATTCAATATTATTTTTAAAGCGGTTATGACATTTTTAGTAAACCTAATAAAATGGCGGTAACAATGTATCGTCATAAAATTAATTTCTAGCTGGCAAGATTGATTATTATATACATTATTGTAACTAGGTGTAGGTGACATTTTTATACCTTGAAGTTCTTTTTTACTCTGTGGTATCTTACGATTCGCTTACCTTACCACGTTCGTCTTTTTACCTGCTAGCTTTTGACAGCTTTCAAATTGGTTTCCCGCCAAATGGTACTTGCACCAGAATTGACCTGTCAATCTATTGTTATTTTTTTAATTCCCAGAAGTATGATTGTTTATTTATTAAGCCTACTTTTATATATGTATATATGTATTTGAATGTCAGTTTTCTAATATTTGGTTTTACTACCTTTGTTAGTCTGGTAATATTAAAGATTGATATTTTTTATGTAATAAAAGTACTTTATCTGTATGCTTACATTCTATAATTAAAAAAAAATGTGATATTTTTCATCTATCTTTCTGGTGTCAAGAAATTTTATATATTATTGTTTATGTCCATTATTTTTATGTTCAAGGCATAATGAAATAAAACAAGTCATAAAAATTTAAATTTTAATGTATATTTGACTAATAATGCATAGTAATATAAGAATGTTTTACAAATCGCTTTTTTTATTAAAGCGTAGTATTTATTGATTGTATATAATGAAATATTTTTTTTTTATGATTTATGGTCTGCGTTCAATTTTTTTATTTTGCCGAAGCAATATAACAGGACTAATTGTGTTTTTACATTAGGTAATTTGTAATAAAATATTAAAAAAAAATTGTGTTATTACTTTAATAAATATGTAGGCTCACGTCACAGATTATTAAATATACGGCGTCAGTACGTACGTGGTTTATTATACTTGAGCGCTTACAATAGCTTCTCTTTGAACAGTGTCATAGTTATTAAAATGTTACGCGTCAATATTTGCCTCGTATAATTCGATACGAACACTAATTGTCACTTAGTACCTACGCGGGGCAAAACGTCAAACTGACGCTAAACCGATAATCCTCATCTTTGATTTAAAATGTCAATTTAATAAAACATGGAAGCGTAATTATCTTCTATTAAGCTAAATTTTAATCAAACGTTAACACAACCAGCGCAGGAACATTTATTTAACAATTTATATATAAAAATATAGAAATGTATATTTCTATTATCATCAACAAACAATAATTAGAGCCACCATAATTCACTTTTTATTACAGTATGTTAACACATAAATTGCAACGTTTTCATTAATAATTCATTTTAACGTGTTTTTAATTAATTTCAATATAATGTAAGAGTAAATAGCTTTAAATATAGGCTCTATAAATTGTCCAATATCAGATTACAACAAAATTCTCTTACACTAACTACTTAGATAAAAGACATTGTAATTATAGACGCATTTGTACCGAAACAGTTCTTTCCAAAAATTAAAAAACAAATTATATAATAAATAAATGATAAAATTCATATTAATAACATTGATATCACATAGCATAGCATAGAAATAACATAAGTTTGTAAAAAGTACATAAAATTTTAAAATAAAAAAATATGTTTAATGTACATATCTTAAGTACACCTGTAACCTTAAGTACATTTATCCTCAAATCAATGTGCTGTTTAATTGAATAAAATAGTCGATTAATAGTATTTGAAATTGGAGGCAGGGGCGTGCCTGCAGGGCAAGCCCAGGCACATAATGACGGGCCCATTGGTGTAATAGTAGCGAATCTGCCTTTTACAGCAGAGATCGCGGGTTCGATTCTCGCTCCTAACAAACATTTATGTGATGAATATGTGTGTTTGTTCTGTCTGGTTGTTTATCAATATTCAAATATTTATTAACACGTTCCCTGCCACGTGGCCATCATACCTATCGAAATTACCTATGAAAAAGTTTTCAACGCGTGTTATATATAATAATAACTAAGAGCTCAAAATAATTTCTTACAACTTTAATCCAAATCAAAATTTAGTTAAATTGTTAATTGCCAAATAAAGGATTGTCAAATAGAATTCTGTATATGTCTCCCTAGACCGCGTGGGAAAATATTAAAAAAACGCTCTGGCAGAGAACGTATTCAAAAAAATATCAATCAAGGTACATATATATCGATCTTCGATAACCCATACTACATGTGCTGCTTAGCCTACCTATCTTAGAATCAGAGTACTATATGTGAAAATTCCCTGATATTTATTTATTTATATATCTATATAAGTAAAAAAATATCAATAAAAAAGTTCTTTATGGTCATATTTTGAGTTTGTAGCAATAATTATTTATTAAGTGCACTGTGCTACTTAAATGGGGTATGCCAGGCTTTCGTACTTCTACGGGAGTACCGCCACTAACTGGAGATATATTTAACAAAATTATTTATCTCTACTTTTACATTTCACAGTTTTTTACATATAAAAATAACTTTTTTGCCTTATATATAATTGAAGCTAAAAACGAATATAAAATTGTACTTCAATACACTTTCCAGCGTAGCGTTTAATGTCGATTTTATCGTACAAATATTACAACACGTAAGCTCTGTTAAGAAATTTAAACATATTTACTAATAACACGTAAAATTACAGGAATAGAGTACCTCGAGTCCTTTGCCTTTTGCTAAACACTATGTTTTTAAAAAAATGCACGTCGTCGCATGGGCACTACGATTGCCCGTAGTCGCCATCTTGTTTTCCACACGCGGTATGGGAACCGCTAGGGATGCAGGTGTAAATATTCGGCGACGAATACACGTAAAATTTTATTTAAATTGTCGATGGTGTTGAAGTCAAGCGCCGACATGTCGTCATCGGCCGTGTGCCACACGTGGGGGAACGGGTTCGGTATCACGTGCACTACGTCAACGTCTAGAAAAGAATTTTTTTTACATGAAATTAGAAAAAAAAACTCACATCGGGCACCATGAATTTTAATCCTTTGCCTGTGCCATTTTAGAAGAAAAGTAAAATATTTGTTCTTTTTATGACAAATGACACAAATTCTTTATGCAGTACCCAGCATACGATTTGGCATGTCGGGAACAAGAGCGAGATGTTCGGTTCTGTAACGCGTTTTCTTAGTCTATCGCAATCGGAGCACTGTGCGCCAGAGATAACGCTCTACAAAACCGAACCTAGCCGATCTTTGCGTTAAGTCTTACTCTTCTGCCCGACGTGCCAAATCAAACACCGGGTGCTGTACAATACTCATGTTACAAATGCATATTGGAATAGTAAGTTAATACACGTGACGAAGTAAAATAATGTTGCACAAATTGAAACTACTTCTTGATTAGAAAACCTGCACAATAGTAACGGTATTACAAAATTAAAAATAAATAACGATAATTAATTTCATAAAGGCATAAAGTTTACAAATACTGTTTGTATTGGGCCGCAATAAAAAAATATATAAATATCGAATGTCATTAGATTGTTTATTAATTGGTAGACTGGCAGAGAGTGCCATTTGGCATTAAGTCCACCTTATGTACAAGAGTGAATTAAACTTTAAATAAATAAATAAATAAATTATTTATCACAACTTGATAAATATCTTCTATTTTCGATAATATATCAAAATCTCTGAAATAATAATATCCACAAAACAACTATAATAAAATGAATAACTATCCATTCATAACCACATAAATGGTTTGCGTGTTCGTCCCCAAGGAATGTATTTCATTACAATGTTCAATATTTTCCTCAAACAAACATGTATGTTACTTCAATACATTACTGCGGCCTACATAGTGTTTGCTTTTATATTACGGAGCCATTCATTTCTTAGTGTGATTATATTCATAATATAAAAAAAAACACTTAAAACATATAAGAACGAAACTTTAAAAAATTTAAGGAAATTTTTAAACTACAAGCAAGCTAACGCTCTCGAGATCGATTTTGTTTGCGTCAAAATAAAAAATCTGCACCAAACCATATTAAGCCATTTAAGTGACTGAGACAGGCTGTACATAAATGTATGATAAGTGATAAATGTCATAGTGTATTGGTTATGGACTAACTAACACTTAATTTCAAATTCAACTGATGTTAAATAACAATAAAGAAGTAATTATTAAATCGTATGTGAAGTCAATTAACTATTTCTAATTTTTTATTACGAGTAGTGTCACCATTTCAAAAAATCGATACAAAACAAAATTTGCTGCAATTTATTATTAAAATCTATCGTTGCCGAGATAAGGAAGTTGATGTTTTAGAATAAGATATCGTGTACTTTATCAATGAACATTGAAATTTTGCTCTTATGATAAGTAAAATAAATTCTAGTACTTTCCAACTACCTTGTGAACGTAAAATATAGCATCGAACATCCGCTTGCTTCTCTATTGTTTTAGCTTGTATCGCTTTTTTATTATTTAATATTAAAATTAATCGATCTGCTGTATATGTTATAATTTTTGAGACCATGACCTCAGAGAATGGAAAGATTCATTGTAATTTGAACTCTCTTTTATAGCTACTTACGGGTTAAATTTAAATAAGAAAACATCCTCCCAATATCTCATTTCTAGGAAGAGCTGTTTAGGCTGTGCGTTGACATAAAGGTCAGACTGTAAATCGTTCAGGACTTTGATTTCCATATGTATATACAAATTGAATATTATTGTTATCTTTACCGTATCGATTTTTTCGTACAAATTATTTAAGGAATACATTGTCTTCAAACAGATTAATCAGTGAACAAAAATTTCCAATTTATCACTACGAACATCATCCATGCGTATATATATATTATTGTTATTTTGTTGAAAACAGTTTCATTCAGAGGTCGCGAAGACCTTGTGGTTCTAAACACTTTAAATATCGTGGCGGCCACGTACGCACGGCTAAGATGTGCTATATGATACTGATAGTTAGATATTTTGATTATTTCGTTTAAAAGAAATATATAATACAGTTTCAACATTATGTAGTAACATTTGTCAAGTTTTGCAATTTTATGATTTCAATTCTTTACACAAAATTCTTGACGTAGCGTACGATATGTAAGGGTCAGTCTGCCGTAGTCAAGAGGTTCATTTACGATGTGTCAGTTCGGTGTAGGGATGTATTTTTAAGATAAAACGAAAGATCAATTCACTTGATAAAAGGAGTATGCACAATAGAATAAGATAGCGAAGCGTAGCGTAGTTAGATTAGGTAGGCAGCCCTGTGGCCAGTTAACCCTTTAACCGCTATATATTTGTTGATAAATTATAGGTTTCCGCTTAAACCTTCATTTTCATACTATAGTTGCTTAATGAAATAAATGGTTATTAATACATTTGAAGTCATTACATAGTTTATTTATTTTACAATCAATATACTAAAAGTACGCACTCCGTGTGATGGTTTTTCGTATGGAGCGGACACGCTTAACGACGTGCAATTCAGCATTCAATGTGTTAAGGTCTGACGTCATAAACGCTATTTTCATCGTTAATATATTTTTCTTCTATAACGATTTCTTAACACACATTTTAATTTTTATACCTTGGTTTTAAAGGAATTAATTTATTTTTATCTCACTAACAACACGTGATGACACGGCTCCAAAATAAATGTTTATTATTATTTTTTTTTTCTTCCACGTTCAAATATTCTCCCTTCGAAAGTGGCAAAATAATTTCCTGCGGCACGGGCTCAAAACCAAACGACACGACAAGCAAACGACAATGTGCTATTGTTTTGGCAAGTAAAATACTATTAACTAGATAAAAACTTTCCGACAATTCCACACTTATTCAATCCTTTGCGCTCCAGCGGCGCCTCTCGGGCACCATAACGTTTCGTGCGGCATCTCGAAATTCGAGGTGGAAATTATATATCTAGATGTATATAAAGATATTATATTTAAATATAACGTTCACGTATGTTAATCTCTATTTAAATTCACTGAATGCTGTCTGTAAGACATTCGTAACGAATTCGGTTCGAGTTGATGAAGCAATAGCGTAATCAAAAATGTTGTAAAGCGCAAAGGGTTAATATGCTTTCTGCGTTGTGATAAGCGTTGGATGGTAGGTGCAGTGTAATTATTATTAATACAAATCGTGTTTACTCACTTCTCCTCAAGAACGGTATGTGGTCGTCCTCAATGGCGGCGCTGGAGCTCCTCAGGCGGAAGTACTTCTGCTCCTCCTTGCCGGCGGAGTAACCGCGCAGCTGGCCGAGCTCAGCCAGCCGCTGCTCGGCGCTCGCCAGCCGCACGTACCACTTCTCCGTGGCCTGGAAGTAGCTGTAGAACACCGGGTCCGGGCAGCCCAGCAGGTCCAGTAGCACCAGCACGTCCTGTAACACGTTGACGTCACAACGCGACATTCCAAATAAAACAAAACTATTTAATTTTGTTTTTATTGATAATTATGACTGCGGGTGTGCCTCAAGGAGGCGTACTCTCTCCGTTGCTTTTTTCGGTTTTTATAAACGGTCTTTCAAAAGTAATCTCCTCGCATTACCATCTTTACGCAGACGATTTGCAGCTCTACCGCCATTTTGAACCTGATGATTCTTCGGAGACTATGGATCATATTAACGCGGATTTAAGGCGCATTTCGGTCGGGGCAAGATCCTTTGTCCTCTTGGTGAATCCAAATAAGTCACAGGCAATAGTTATTGGTAGCACCTAACTGGAATTCACTGCCTCTACCAATACGTGAAAGCTCACCGCTGGCTGTATTTAAAAAGCGCGTAAAAGAGTACTTTTTGTCTTCATAGTTTGTTCTTTTGTATATATTTATCTATAAGCTTTGTTTATGTATTATAAATGTATGTGTATATATAAGTATGTGTATGTATATAAGTATGTGTATGTATATAAGTTTGTGTAAAAATATATATAGATATTTATTTATGTTATAGTTTTTTAACTAGTTTCATGTTTTATTCCAGCAAGACGTCCCATATCCTATTTCTCTCTCAAAAAGCTTAGCTGGTAGAGAACTCATAATGTGTTAAGCTCGCCTGTATGATACGTTTTCTGCTTAGAATAGTTTTAATTGGTATATACCATGTACGAAGTTTTTAAAGAAATAAAATAAATAAATAAATTATTGTCACCAAATGTACATTCACACAAATCTTCAACTAAAAAAACCCAACAATATTCGCTGTTACATGAAAGTCGTACAATTTCATACTTTATTAAATTGTATGGGGCAGAGAAAATAGAAAACAGCAAATTAACTTTTGTTTTATTTAGTCATGCATTTCCGAAACTAACGCTTGAATCGATGAATTATACGCGAAATTCTTATTGAACGTGTTCCTTTCCTTACATTACAATAATTATTTGATTTGCGTAGTACATTTGAAATGGTTGAAACATAAGTTCCCTTTATTAAATAGGATGTGTACAATCACTTTTAATCGTCAATTTCAATTACTGTCAGTTCGCAATGCGCCCTCCTCTGAGAAGAACTGACGAGGAACTCAGGGGGGTTTGTTTTTTTTTTTACGATGACACAAAATTTAAAAATACAGACTGTACCGTTTATGAAGAGCAATTCATTCCCAAGTATGTTCATCTTTTAGATAGTTATCTAAGGTTATAGCATGATTTTTTTGCATAAAATTCGTTTTATAAAATATTTAAATTTATTTATGGATAAATGACTTAGTTTTTAGTCTTATGTTTATAAGTATGCAAATAAATTAATTACCGATCATTTTGCCATTTTTATTATCTTTATTAGGTTGATACAGGAGCGTACAAATGTACCACCGGTGGTGCACCCCGTTGCGTATTGAAAACATTATGTAGGTATATAACAATACGTTAAATAAAAACTTCTTACACATTTTCACGAACATAACGCGTACAGTGAGTGGCGTATTAAATTTGTCATAGTTAAAGTTTACACGCATTAATTAATCTTCATAATTACTTTTGTAGAAGAACAAAACACAAAGTTGCCCAAAAGGCATTAAAAAATCGGATAATTCAGAAACGAGTAAATATAATGATTTTGTTAATATACATCGTTACTTCAAAATGACGCATCCCGTGAACCTAACATTAGTATAAATGTATACAGATAACAAAAAAACATTGTACAGATTTTACTAAAGGCCCGATTTCAGTTAAATGTTAATGTGCATCGTTCGGAAATCATTTGCGTATAATCATTTAACCAACCGCGCGTAACGTACTGTAAACGAAAGAGGACAAATAAAAATTAACCAATTACAAATAGTTACTGAAAAAACATCAGGTACTAAATCGATTATTGCCTTTTCATCATTCGTATGGTTCATATTTTTTTAATTCATGTCACTAAGAGGGCTCCCCTTTTCAATAAAAAACTATAACTAAAACTGTACCACTCAGAAGTTATTCGTATTTTTTTTACTATTTTACGAATACGTAATACGTAAAATAGTATAAAAAAAATACACGCATAAAATTACATGATTGATTTAAAAATATAAATCATTGATTAAAAAAGCAACTGGGAACATGGTCATAAATGTCAACATAACCTAAAAATTTACTATTTCGGCGCAATTTTTTTAAACCACCATGTTATTTAAAATTATAAATTCATGGCACGTTAAAAAAGGATTGCGGTAAATTGAACGTTTGCTGCTTATTGTGCGACAAGTGATGTACTGTACCACACCAAAAATTTGTTTATGTGGGTGATTTAATCCGTCAATAGGTGTTTTTTAACAGGTAAGGGTACCGGATATATCCGGCATTCATTTGATGAGCGCTGATATAGATTTTGTAATATCTCTTAATATGAAAGCTACAAATAACGCTTGTTGGAAATATAATTTTTGTGTTGATTTTATGCCTATTTAAGGTTAGAAACACAGAGGTAGTTTTTCATACGAACTTTGGATGCTTCCTATTTCGCGTGAAACCCCGGTCGGTAGGAGAGTCGCGGCGAAGGGAGTCGTATATAAAGGGTTAAAGATTAAAAGCGATGAGATCAATAAATAATAACATTGTTTTTACAATTTCTACTAAAGTAATAAGTTATTCGTTTATTGTGACCCGTATTTACCACGATGTCAACACGCCATACGTAGTCGTAAAGGGTGTAGCGTGCTCGCGCAGAACACTCTGGCTGTCACATGTATCACGGCCGGAACACAGCTATAACACAATAGCGGCAAATTAACATATAGAGCCCGATACTTAGTCAATTTTCGTGTTACAATGCAAGCGGTAAACTACTAGGTCACGCGCTAGCATACCTATAGGCATATTTGCACGACGTTTCTATGTTAATAAATGTAATTAATCCTTGTTGAGTTTACAATGAAACAGCTAAAGAGAGAGGTGAACGGGACGGACCTTCCTACAAGGGTCATTTTTTATTAACGCTGAGTCACTAACGGTAGCAACATTACTAACTTTGCCTTGGTCTCTAACGAATGTATAGCTCACTAAAATACTATGTTACCATCACATGAGTAAGGTAAACACGGGCAGTGGACTTGTTCAGACATGTTCAGCTTCTGAACAAAGTTGGTTAAAAATGTGTATGAAATTCCTGACACACGTTGACAAATATATCAAACACAACATACTGATGGGAAATTCGACAGACATTTCTATTTGTTTCACACAGTTTAATGTGACAAGGGCGAACTTAATGCCTCTGGGCATTCTCTGCCAGTAAACACTGGGTGCGGCAGAAAAATTGTGTGGTACGAGTAAAACATTTTGTTAAGTAAAATATATATGTAAAAACTTATATATATACATAAATAAATAGAAGAATAACACAGATTATAATATTTACATACGAATAAATTGATATAATTTTATATAAGTGTTATACACACAATACGAATATAGTATAGTAAATAACATAAAAACAAATATTTACTAATATACTAATCGAATCGGGCATCATGAAAAAAATCTAATAAAGAAACAAAATATTTAAATCCGTTTTCGCCTCATTGCTAGATAAAAGCCGAACAACGTTAAAAACCCACGCCGGATTTTCCAATTACCTTACATTGTAACTAATCCGGTCCTATCTGTATTCAAGGTAAAATTAAGTAGGTTTGGAACAGCTTTATGAGAGAAAAATGGTAAAGGAAAATAAGACGACTTAGGGAACCCAAAGAAAAAGGGGATCTTAATGGAAATTTTAATATAATGTATATAAATACACTGTTTAATGTATGGGATATATCTTTTTTTTTTAACAAACCTATGGTATATATTGAGGTCGTAAATGGTGAATCGTATTCGCCGAGAATGCTTTTGTCTCTCACATGTTTGGCTGCTGAAACACAGCAATGCTTTTATGGCGGCGGATTGAGATTGAGGACCCTACCACGGTACAGACACCACTACTCCCGTGACACAGAAATCGAATACAAAACCTCCGAGTTGTAAGGCAAGCGAGTGAAACCGCTGCATCACGAAGGCCGTCAAAACCGCAACTATCAATCATTGCCGCATCGAATAGTCTATATTTGCTATCGACACGAGACGATTTAAATATCACCGTTGCTATGGAAACTGTACCTCTTCTTCACAAACCGTATCCCTTCATTGCTAACAAAATAATTTGATTAATAACAAATATGAAACATTTATCATGATCTAAATTATACTATGCCCCTTTTTAGGCATCAAAACCTTTTTACATGCATCGTGAAATGGATGAATTATAAAAAAAAAATCCAAACAAAAAAACATCGACATATTTTTCCGCGGCGAATGACGGAACTACTAACCTGATAATATTCAGCTGTTTAGATGTGATCGGCGAACGAAGAAATAATATTATATTCTGGTGTGTACAGGTTATGTGGGTTAAAATATATTTATTCACGAATTAAGGCGCGAAAAACAAAAACTGTTTTTCTAATTTACGTTTTATTTAATCGCAAATACTACGACTAAATATAGGAAGCAGGCTGGAAGAAATCATAAGTCCGCCTTTGTACAATTTTATCTAATAGCCCTCACTCGTACATGCAATTGTTTTTTTATGAACAATAAAGTATTCATCCATTCATTCACGCATATTTAGTCGTTACGGGTTCGACAGGCTGACGTCGAACTAGAGCCCGATGCCACGCGTAGTGAAACGCGTTTGTTCCATTTAATTAAGTAAGCTGTTAACTTACCATCCGTTGCAAATGACTGGCGCCATCTTTGTACGGCGTGCCCTGCCACTGCTCGGCCAAATGGCGCGCCCCGTATATAGAGTCGCGCGGTCCCCACTGCCTGAAGGCCTCCTCGCCGTCGAAGAATATGAACATGAGACTTAAACGATTTCTCTTCAGTACTTCCAACTGCTTGGAGAGCACTTTGGCCAGGTTGATCATCATCGCGCAAGGCACCGCGGAATCCGTTGCACCTAAACAAATAGATGAAGTCATAACTTCGTCACATGTCTCACAGAAAGGAACATCGCCATACGAAAGTAAACAAATATAGACAATCTATACCGCCCTTTCAAAGTTTTACTGTTTTCGGTAGACCCCTCTTTTTGTTATGGGGGGGAGGGGGAATCTTCGAACGATACTACGTCTTTTGGAATGAAGTCAGAGTTATATAGATTTTTTACCCACTAAACCCCCCTCCCCCCCCGGTGGTCGACCTCAGCGTTTTGAAGGAGTCCCGGGATCTCCTTTCGGAACACAACCGCGGCACCTCCAACGCTACACTATAATGACAGCCCGTCCCGGAGCCTACACGATGTAGACTCCCGAACCCTCGCGTGTTCTACCACAATGGCTAGAGACCACGTCCAGCCATCGTCCTCCTCGGAGCCGTTAAAAGGATGATAAGGACCCCCATCCTTACCATTAACGCCTCCAAAGGTTCAGTAGACACCCTGCTAATACATGTCTACTATATTCCCTAAAACAAGCAAAAATTATCATGCTCGTGTCCTAACACTAAATTCGGAATTGTAAAGATAAAAAAATAGCTAATTTTCCTATCTCGTATTTGTTAACACGTTCCCTGCCGGAGCGTTTTTTGAACATTTTCCCACGCGGTATAGTGAAGCGCATACAGAATACATTTTGACAATACCTCATTTTGGCAATTAACTATTTAACTAGATTTTTATTTGGATTAAAGTTGTATGAAATTAATTTAAGCTCAAAGTTATTATTTTAGTTTAACACGTGGTGAAAACTTTTTCATAGGAAATTTCAGCGTCGGGCGCATACGCCTCACGTGGCGGGGAGCGTGTCAAAATAGTACAACACCATTCAACACTGAAATGAAAATCAACAATTAAAAAATAAAATTGTCGTGTGATTTTAATGAGACGGAACAACGTTCGATGAAAAGTTCTATAGTAATGCGTTCGACATTTAATTTTTTTTTATTTTCGTTACTGGCAAGATCGCTTTGCACTTTTGCAAAACTGCAAACGAATAAATACAAGAATGAACCAAATTGCCACAGATATGAAAAAAAAAAACGTCCGTAAATCTAGTGTTTAGGACTGTAAAAAATATTTAGTCCGTATGTTATTTACTTCCGGTATAAATAACATTGAGTTTTTTTTTTTTACCAGTACCCAATAGATTCCATACGATAACAAAAAATTGTCAATAGCTTAAATTGCCTTCGTGGCGTAGTGGTTTACCACTTATAGACACGGAGTTTCGTAGTTCGATTTCAAGATCACATGAGCAGAGAAGCCATAATGGCGGTAGTTTCTTAACCCGCCTGGCTAACAACCACCCGCTATGTCAATTTGCCGCACAACAGCAGTACAGTTTTTGCAATCACGCATGTGTGAAGTGGCGGTACCACCACAGATCGAAAGCCCTGTATACCCCCCATTTAAGTAATGTAGTGTAAAAAAATTAATAAATCCTAATTACACTACAAAGTCTAAAAAAAGGAAAATCGGTTGATATATTAATATTGTTTTACAATATATCGCTATATAAATGCTCGGATTTGTCCTAAAGACACGCCCTTCCATTCCATATATATATATATATATCTGCAGCTTCATTCTTATTTAACATATTGTGCTGACGCCTTTTTTGGTTGGACTACGATATTGTCGCATTAACTGGAATGAATTTCTATTATAAGTTACAGATAGCATAATTTGAATTTATATAAAGAATAACATTTCAAAATGTTATATTCGAATTAAGAAAAATTATTTCACTTTCGCATTTCGAGATGCCACGCGAATCATTATGGTGCTTACGAGGCGCCGCTCGAACGCAAAGGGTTAAACATCTGCGTCCGATGAAGCTGTAAAAGTCGTCTATAAGCGACTAACAGCAGTTCAATTTAGACGTTCAACATTTTGTGTTAATTTACTTTTTTTAACCTGTTGTCATTAACCATTTAAGCGCTATCATTTTAATTTTGACTATGAACCCATATATGCGTTTTCGCATAACCATTTTCATAATAGTTTCTTAATGAAATAAATGGTTATTAAAATTTGAGGTCACTACATAGTTTATTTCAATTAAAACAAATATATTATACTACAAAAGTTAGGTCTGCACAAATTGCGTTCTTACGCAAAAAATATGCAACCTAGTAGGGCTTTACGCAAGAAGTAGACAGTACACTTAAATACTTAACCTAACGTCAGGCAATTCAGCGCACAAAGGGTTAAAAAACACCGTTGCTAATGCCAAATGACACTGACATCGAACGACTCCTTTACCGAACTTTAAAAAAGAATTGAGAAACTCACCGACAAACACGTGTTCCCTCGTATATTTACTGTCGTAGTGACAGGCGAGCACTAAGTATCTATCTGCAACGGGATTTAGTTTGGCGATGATATTTCTAAAGTTAAGCGTTCCAAATACGGGAGTGTGGTCCGGGAAAACGTCCTCGGTCACATCCCATCCCAGGCCCCTCATCTCTTTCGCGATATAGTTGCCGACCTTCTCGTGATTCGGTGTACCAACCACCCTCGGTATCAATATTTCGTCCAATACACCTTTAAAATGTTTCTGATCGGACATGTTAGCGATGTTTTTTACATCATCATCGGTCAAATCGTTTGCTTCGTGAAAATCCTGAGAAATTAAAAAAAAAATGCTGCAACTGCGACATGATTGAATTTACTAAATATTTACCTAATACCAATGACAGAATAAAGTAGGTTGGTTATTTACAAATCCAGAGTATACTACTATAACATATATTTTTCTTAATCTTTATTTCATTTGGTATTGTAATATTTACATTAATAAAGTTTTAACCACATTCAACATGATTTTTTTCAATATTGTATTAATTTATATATGCTTATGTGCTTGTTTATATTGACTGTAAACATGTTTTTATCACTAATGGGCTAACACTTGACCTAAGTTGACACTTCATTTTAAGAGACAAAGATGGTTACTGTATTTTTCCAAAATACTCTAGCTCTCCTATGTATGACTGCCAAAACATAGCAATGCTGTTATGGTAGCAGGGTAACATTGAGGGTGGTAGCTAATCCGGCAGGTTGAAAAAATCCTACCATAAACCACACTCCTCATGGGCCCCTGAAACAAAACTTGGGAAGCCCGTGTTAAAAGTCAGAGAGTAAAACCTTATACCATAGAGGTAGATATAACACCTAAAAAATTATTATTTTTTGCAAAATGTACTTAAATATGTTCTAGAAACATATACTTAAAACTAATTTTAACAAATAAGTAATCTTTTAAGTCATACTGTTTGAGATGTGTTTTGAGATATGTAAGGTTATGGGTCAATATAGAGGAAGCATTTATCTGTTGTTAACTTAATCAGAGCAGTAAATAATAATTTAACATTACCATAAGTTCAATTAAAAAGTGGTAGTAATCAAATAAAATATTTATTCAAAGAAACTAACACAGAAAACTTCATACCGACAAGTCACAGTTTTATTTCAAAATAAATGAAACAATAATTTAACCTCCACACTTTACAGTATAGAAATCTCTCATGCAAGTTAAAAAAATTTAAACATCATAAAATAATTTTTCTTACTATTATAAATAGGTTTATTTTGCCTCATATTATCTTTTATAGTGAATAAATAGTAAACAGAGTTAGGTATTTTCACTGAGTATTTTATTAAATTTGTCTTATACAACATATTAGTATATTTAATATTTTACTTATATGCTTCGAACTTTTAAATAAATTGCCTAAATTAATGATGAAATATTTATATTGCATTCATTCCTATTCAGATGTCAATTGACATCATATTTATCAATTTTTTTTTATTAGTTAAACATTACAAATGTTTTATTTATTTACAAATGAGAAAAAGTTGTCTCAACTTTTAAATCACTTCTCAATATATTGTCAATTACAAATTATATGTAACCTTGTAAGAGGAACTTTCAAAACATTCTAGCAATATAATTGTAGCTTTTTTCCTATGTAACTATTATTTATCTTAATATTATTAGTTATTTTGTGATATTTTGAGGAAATTAAATGGATATCAAAATATTTTAAGAGCAGATATTAATAATATTAAATTACTACTAACTTTTTAAATCATGTCTTGTTTTTATTTTCACATATTCTTATTACCAGACATTCATATTAAAAGTAATTTAAAATGCCTTTATATTATTATTTTTAAAAATGCAATAGTTCTTCTTAAAATAGATTTGAGGTATATATTTGAAAGTATGCAAATTACTTGTTAGTGTGACCTTCAGTTATAATAAATATATAATTCTAACTATCAAATAATAAAGAAAATAAAAATTAAAACTTCGTTTAAGACACTAGATTAAAAAACGAATATTTTTTTAAGCATTACACAAAAATAAAACTTTGAAATTAACTTACTTTCTCTTCAAAAAACTTTACAGTTGCCTTGTGAGTATTAACAAACGTAAAACTTAAAGCAGCGATAAGAATATGTTTAATAATTTGTGCCATATTTTAAAATAAGTTAGAAACGATATGTTAATAAAATTAACACTATTTTAAGGCAACATATGTTAGCGAATCACGCACTGCCTGCCGCACTCGTACGTATTATGTTCACGTCAGATTCAGACTCATTCATTATCTACTACCACGCTTGCTTATGATATCCCCTCAACCCCTCGACACTCTTCCAAGTTTTGACATCTAAATTATTGTTACCATAAAAAGTACGATAAATACCCCAAAAGTTACGTAGTAACAACTTGTATAAATACGATTTTTGAATAAACAGGACATGAAAAAACGAATATTATCTTTAATAAAATAAATTTTATACCAAACATCAACCACTATATAAATATTTTTTAAATTTTGTCATTCCTTGTTTTTACAATAACCAGTAACAATTTTTTAAAGATGTATAAATTGTTAAATTTCAAATAATTATTTTAAAATTACCCTAAATTTAAGTAAATTTTTATGAAACATTTTTCCAATAGAGACCGAAGAGTACGTTGTTTGTAATTAAAAAAGGTAATATAATCGGTAGACCTGTGTTTCTTCTCTTACATATACGGTATATAACGTCTATAACCATATGTAATTTTTACTACATGAAATTCATACACGAATAAAAGCCGTCCCTGTAAATTCACGAGCAAATTATTTAGTGACGTCTACATAAGCTTGTGACGTCTTTTGGATATGACGTCACGTAACCCAAATTAAATCTACAAGAGCATGCGAAAATTATTTTCGCAGGTACCATATTAAGATACATACAGGATAAATTTGTATAATGCTTACAATACATAAAAGGAGAATTTTTTTGTTACATTTTATGCCTACACATCATTTTGCGTAGGTGTACACTTTTATCCCCGTAAAAGTAATATTTTTGATAAATATTTAGATTAAAATTTTAATAACTCGTTTATAAAAGTTTCTTATAACGATGCTTGTCTTTTTAAACGACTTTATACAAAGTATCCGAAGGGCAACGTCCGTTAAAAATCTATGAAATTGTGTTAAATTTTGTAGGTTCCATTTTCAGTACATATTTATCGTTGGTACAACTTTTAATGAATTGTATAAAATCTTGTTTTTAATTCAGAAAATTAGGTAGGTTTTATTAAAGTCCTTGTTATTTGTGGTAGTAATGGGGAATTGTTAATTACGGGTAATATCTAACTTGATCACCTCAAAAATTAAACTGGCATAAGTTCAGCAGTGAAGATAAATTTAAATTTAAAGCTGAATTTTTTTGTTCGGTGCTGACGAAACTGTCGTGAATCAAATATTACATTAACGTTTTCAAGATATCAAATGGAATATAGGTTTTAATATAATAATTATTATAATAAATATTTAAACGTTAAAGTTTTATATTATTCCAAAATACGAAAGCCTCAAAAAGTGTTCTCTATTGCTTTTTGATCTTAATAACAGCGCAGATTTGGATCATGTTACTTTTCAATAGTATGAAAGTGACAATACTGTCGTGATGATGATAATGATTTGAAGAAGAGAGTAAAAACATTAACACATTCAAACGGGTGTGTACCGCTGGTGGTGCATACACTCATCAGGTGATTATACGACGAAGTTATGTTAAATAAATGATTTTGTTCGTTTATTCACATAGTTCAAATGAATGTTACATTATAATTCAAATATTCTAACAATCGCATTGAGATTTTTTTTCTTGTAAGTCACCGCCTGATGCAATGGTACAAATATTTATAGTTTAGTGCTAATATTGTTATAAAGAGAATGCAGTCATTTTCTATTTTCAGCTTTGTACTAAATTTCTATTTGGCAAATAAATAATATAAATAGACTAAAAACGACAAAGGCGCTTTAAAAAAGTCTATATCTAATTTATATTAATTAGTTTAATAATCACTGTTTACAATCGATTATAGAATTAACCTAACAGGAAATTTTACCAATATTTCCTGTTAAATTAAAACACGTGATAAAGATTTTCTCGGGCATATATGTTGTTGAACTGTTATCTGTGAATTTACAATAATTAGACGCGCAGATGTTTAATGTATTGGAAGTGTATTGTTTAACAACGATAAACATTTAAGATGAATCAGTGGAAGTTATCGAGCGCCGGGTTTTGTTGGGCTTTCCGTGATAGGCGACGTTAACGAAGTGGGAATCCCTGGAGCCACTTCCCAATGTGATCGGTGTCACGTAAGCATTTCTTTGAAACTTAATATTCCCGCTTCTTTGGACGTTCAATGTACACTGCCGACCAAAAGTTTGAGACCACCTTGAAAAAATTACAATGTTGAATAAAACTCCAAAAATTAGTGCTCTACAAATTATTTATTTACCTTATTAAATAGGGAACTTGTTATGTAACAT